>PVKU01004241.1:0-152615 GCA_004027475.1 Anoura caudifer
AGTCTGATGGGAACTCCTTTGTAGGTGACTGTGCCCTTATCCCTTGCTGCTTCTAGAATTCTCTCCTTCATTTTAATCTTGGCTAATGTAATTATGATGTGCCTTGGTGTGTTCCTCCTTGGGTCCACCTTCTTTGGGACTCTCTGAGCTTCCTGGACTTCCTGGAAGTCTATTTCCTTTGCCAGATTGGGGAAGTTCTTCATTATTTGTTCAAATAAGTTTGTAATTGTTGCTCTTCCTCTTCTTCTGGTACCCCTATGATTCGGATGTTGGGATGTTTAAAGATATCCTGGAGGTTCCTAAGCCTCTCCTCATTTTTTTGAATTCTTGTTTTTTCATTCTGTTCTAATTGAATATTTCTTTCTTCCTTCTGGTCCACACCCTTGATTTGAGTTCTGGTTTCTTTCCTGTCACTGTTGGTTCCCTGTACATTTTCCTTTATTTCACTTAGCATAACCTTCATTTTTTTCATCTAATTTGTGACCAAAATCAACCAATTCTGTGAGCATCCTGATCACCAGTGCTTTGAACTGTGCATCTGATAGGCTGGCTATCTCTTCATCTCTTAGTTGTACTTTTCCTGGAGCTTTGATGTGTTCTTTCATTTGGGCCATTTTTTTTTTTCTCGGTGCGCCTGTTATGTAGTAAGGTGTGGAGCCTTAGGAGCTCAGCAGGGTGAGGCAACCCATGTTGCCGTGTTGTGTTGCTGTATGTGGGGGAGGGGTGAAGAGAGGGAACAATGCCATCTGCTCCATTCTCTGCTGGTTTTCAGTCACTTCTCTGGCCACCCACAATCAAATTGGGCCCTTCTGGTGCTGGTTCCCGGGTGGGTGGGCTTGTGTACATTCTGGGACCCTGTGTGTCTCTCCAATGAACTCTGCTGTGAGGCTGGGAGTTTTTCCTGCTACTGTATCAACACCCACAGGTGTTCTCAATCAGAGTTTTGTGGCTTTATTTCCCAGCCCTGAATCTCTGGCTTGCTCAGTCTGTCTCGCTCCCCAGTTGTTCCTCCTGGTTTATCTGCACACAATGTGGGACCACCTAGTCCACAATCGGCACCTCACTGGGTCCACCAGCCACCACCTTGCCCGCCCTGGTCCACCAGCCACTGCCTCGTGGAGTCCTCTCCGCCCGGCTGCCCATCTCCACCCCTCTTACTGGTCTGGATGAATGTTTCTTCTTTAACTCCTTGGTTGTTGGACTTCCATACAGTTCGATTTCCTGTCAGTTCTGGTTGTTTCTTTCGTTTTTAAATTTGCTGTCCTTCTGTTGGATGTGCAAGGAGGCAGAGTGTGTGCACCTATGCCTCCATCTTGGCTGGAAGTCCCAAAGGGGTTATTTTCATCCATAATGTAAAATTTGGCCTAGAAATTAGGTAGTAAATCATCTGTGAATCAGCCCAACAATGACAAGGAAAGATTAAGATAGGAAACAAATAAATCTTTTAGGAGTCTCTCCCCCAGGTTGAAAGGTACGAACACTGTTATCACTTGGAAAAAAAAAAACTACACGTTATGGGCATTGCTGTATTTGCACTTAAAACTAAGTACTGAGAAATTTATATGCTATTAATTTTGACCTGCCATTCTAGAGTCCCTCAAATTTAATGATTTGCTAATGGCACAAGGGACATAAAAGTTTTAACAATAATGAATAGTTATCTTCTTTGATTACTGTAAATAATCATGAAAACACAGATCAGAATAATCTCAGGCAACATAAATTTAATAAAGTATCAATGTACATAGATTACAAATGGGCCAAGTGCCTCCTAAATATCATAATGTAGTCTTAAAGATAAAAATAAGAGTATTTACACTTAAATTCAACATGTTTTTATGTATAAATTACATACTATATATAAATAAATAAAACCACAAAGACCTAATGTCATTTCATACTTGATTATAAACCAGTCACATTACCTTCACCAAAATGTTAAATACCAGAACAGGTAGTGTTTGAGGATAATAGCACTCTTCAATGACTTCTGAATTATAGCAAAAAAGTGAAGTGTTCTTATCATACATACAAAGCATAACAAAAAAGAATTGACCAGTTAAGAATCTAACCTTGAAAACCTGGGGAGATCAGAGTTCACCTAATCCCAAAGATTGATGTTAGCAGTATCAGATATCACAGAATACAAAAGAAGATTATTAATTAGAAGTGGTTCACATTATAGCACAAGTTAAACAATATCCTCTTTGTCAGCATTTCTTCTTCTTACAGCATATTTAGTATTCAAACAGAACCATACTGGAGTATAGAGTCAAATATTTTCAAACCAAACTTATTCAAGGAAATAAGATGCTAGTTTTTATTAATCCTCAAAATGACAGATTCCACTGAAGACATCAGGTTAATACTGCTACTGTGGCTTTCCAAATGTTAGCATCTCAAAACATTACAGTTGGCAAAATAGTACTATTTCACTTATAGCTTTTCATTTCTTTCACAGAGGGATATGTTTGGATAACTGTTTATCTTGGCCTCTGCTATCCTTTAGTAAAAACACAAGGTGCCAATTTCTTGATATGTCCAGACTGTCCCAAGGAGATATAATTAATTTAAAGGCCTCATTAGACGAAAATACAAACATCATTGGTGACTACATAAAGAGATTAAAACACTAGTATACAATGGCCATAACCAACTATACTTCTGTTTGTCTTCTTTGAAAATTGTTCAATGAGCCACATTCTGATCTTTTTCTTATAATTCATTAAAAGGCCTTCTCGGGGAATTATTACTTGTAATAACTTACTCAAAGAGAAAAAGCCAATATACATTTGTTCACCACTGAACTTGAAAATAAAGAGTTGAATTTTCGAAAGATGCAAAGATCATCAGTGAAGGGGTACTTTTAAATATTTTGGCATGCGCTATCCTACCCTAAACTACAGAAAATATCACACTTACTTTATTATTATCCAAGGCACACCTTATATCAAGCTATTAACTACTGAAAGAAGAATCATGACATAAAAAGATAAGCCTACAAATAGGATAATTGTTGATTAATTTTAATTGACTATAAACATAGTTTCCTTTACTTACAAGTCTTGCTATGATTTACAAACATTGAGGTTAGCAAAGAGAATAAATTGTGCATTGAACATTAGGAATTAGAAGACCTGGGACTTATTCTTGGCTCTATTACTTCAATCTATGGAGATTTTGGGCAATTCAATCTCTCTGAGCTTCTATTTTCACCCATATAATGGGAATAGTGATGTCTGTCCTAACTTCCCTTACAGAACTGTTTTAAAGAGCAAATTCAATTTTTAAAATATTGGCCTGATATCTGCCATATTCAAGGCATTAACAGGGAATACAAAGATTAGGTAGACCCAAACTCTGCCTTCTAGGAGCTTACAATAAAAGTACATTATATAAGTGGTGGCATGCCATATAAATATATGTAGAACATTGCTATTACTGCATAGAAATAAACTTTTACAGCATTTTATAATTTGAAATTCAGAAGGCTAGAAACCAGCTTAAATGGTTTCTACACCACATAGAGCAAACTGACTAAAAACAACACTTTGAGTAGAGTCTGACCACATAACTAGTTAAACAAATTAGAATACAGAAAAGACATTCTATACTTGTATTCAGTATGCAAGAACCATTAATAAAAACTCTTAGAAAAATAAGTCATTGAAATATATTTGGTCTGAGTAAGTATCAAGGAAAACTTCAGACCATATCGTAGCAAAACTTCTAAGATTTTATTATCTAAAAGGTCATATTATGACCATTTTAGTGAGTTATATGCCAAATCAGTTTTCTACATGAGGCCCTCAATCCATTATTTCCCAATGACGTAACAAATTTTAACTGAAAAGCAAAACAAAATAAAAACCCTGAAGTGTTGTAGTAAGTTGTAATAAGTAAAGATAAGCTGATGAATTGATTCATAAATTTTAAATCCAGCCTCTATTTAAGGTTACATTATCCAACTATTGCAAAGAGAACACTGGACATAATAGGTTACAATAATTATGTAATTTAGAGTACATCTGGTAAATAACAAGTTGTTGAATCAGTTTTAAAATAATGAAGCTAGAGTTCTGGCCAAGATGGAGCTATAGGTAGAAATGTTTCCCTTCCTTGCACAACCAAAAGAATAATAACAACCAATCTATAAACAATAAACAACCATAAGTGCCAGAAAATCAAACTGCATGAAACTCCAACAACTACAGAGTTAAAGAAACATTCACCCAAACCAGTAGGACGGTGGAAATGGGCAGCCAAGTGGAGAAACATGGGGCAAGGTGGCCAACTGCGTGGGCAAGGCAGGGCTGGCAGAACAGGAAACTAAAGACTCCAATCTAGTTGTATACTGTGGGGGTTGCCACAGTGGGAGGAATTCCCAATCTCACAGGAGAGAGTTTGTTAGAAAGTGGGGTAGAGCAGAGAAAGCTAGACTCATTGTTCCCTCTCTGGAGCTTCCTCCCAACACAGTGCCACAAAGCAGCAAAGAGGGTTGCCCTGTGAAATAGCTAAGTTCTTCCCCCTTACAACTTTACAGGTGCACTGAGATGTGGCCCAAATGAAAAGAATGGATTAAAGCTCCAGAAAAAATACAACTAAGCAACGAAGAGATAGCCAACCTATTAGAAGCAGAATTCAAAACACTGGTAATCAGGATGCTCAAAGAACTGATTGAGCTCAGTCGCAAAATGAAGGAACAAATGAAGGCTACACAAAGTAAAATAAAGGAAAATATACAGGGAACCAAAAGTGAAGGGAAAGAAAACTGGGACTCAAATCAACAGTTTGGAACAAAAGGAAGAAATAAATGTTCGACCAGAACAGAATGAAGAAACAACAATTGAAAAAATGAGGATAGGCTTAGGAACCCCTGGAACAACTTTAAATGCTCTAACATCAGAATCATAGGGGTGCCAGAGGAAAAGTACAAGAACAAGAAACTGAAAACTTATTAGAACAAATAATGTAGGAAAAGTTCCCCAATCTGGCAAACGAAATTGACTAGGAACTCCAGAAATCACAGAGAGTCCCAAAGAAATGAGACCCAAGGAGGAACACACTAAGGCACATCACCATTAAGTTACCCAAGATTAAAGATAAGGGGAGAATCTTAAAAGCAGCAAAAGGAAAGGAGAGAGTTACCTACAAAGGAGTTCCCATTAGACTATCAGCTGATTTCTCCAAAGAAACCTTACAGGCAAGAAGGGGCTGGAAAGAAGTATTCGAAGTCATGAAAAGCAAGATTCTACATCCAAGATTACTCTATCCAGCAAAGCTATCATTTAGAGTGCAAGGGCAGATAAAGTGCTTCCCAGATAAGGTCAAGTTAAAGGAGTTCATCATCACCAAGCCCTTATTACAAGAAATGTTAAAGGGACTTATCTAAGAAATAGAAGATGACAAAAACTATGAACAGTAAAATGACAACAAACTCACAACTATCAAGAAGTGAACCTAAAAAGAAAAACAAACTAAGCAAACAACTGTAAGAGGAATAGAATCAGAGAAATGTATGTCACATGGAGGGTTTTCAGTGGGGAGTGAGAGGGGAAGAATTGGGGGGAAGGTACAGGGAATAAGAAGCAAAACTGGTAGGCATAAAATAGACAGGGGGAGGTTAAGAATGCTATAGGAAACTGAGAAGTGAAAAAACATATGTACTCGCCATGGACATGAACTAAGGCAGGGGAATTCTGGAGGGTTGGGGGTACAGGGTAGAAGGGAAATAAAGGGGGAAAAATTAGGAAAACTGTAATAGCATAATCAATAAAACATGTTTAAAAAATTAAATCATAAAAATAAAATAAAATATTAAATTAGTTTTTTAATTAAGTAATTTTGGTTCTGCCAATAGATATAAACACTGGACACTACATGCTCCTGACAACTTTTAGAGATAGATCAACATGTAAGAATTGAAATGCATATATGTTTTTAAAATATATTCAAACACTTGAAAACATTAGGTACAGATAAGCATGTATACATATATACACATATATACATATATATCTATGTATCTAATTATATGTACACATATGTGTGTGTATTCATATGTATCGATTTCAAACTGTATGCAGTTACTACTTCAGAGTTAAGGAGCTAACCTGTAGGACCTGGATATGGATCAAAGTTCACCAAGGCCCAATATCATCATTGACAAAAAGGAAAAATATCAAAATTGTTAGAAATATCAAGAAACTAAAGCATTACACATACTTCTTTCAAGTTTAATAAATGAATACTCTGAAAGTTCATTTTCATGCATCTGTAAATAAACCAAATTATCATCACTAAAATAAAGATAGCACATGACATATTTTGAAAGGGCCAAAATCATTTTTAATAATCATTACTATAAGCTCAGACTAAAACAATCAATTCTGAGAGCAACGGGTTTAAAACTCAGTTTTAGTTTGTAGTTTATGAACAGATCAAAAAGTCACAAACACTCATCAAGTGTGTTTTTAGATTGACTACTCTTGTTATTACTTCTTTAGAAACAGTACCTTTTAAAATTGCTTTTGTGACTAATGTCTTTATGTTGACATATTTCAACAGTGAGCTTTATTACTAGTAAGAACAATAACCACAGTGCTGATTAAAATATAAATCATGATAATAGTTTGGTTTATTTGAATAACTGCATGCATAACCAAGCAAGATGTTTGTGTCAATCTTTCATGTTGCATGCAAGACAGTTAACATGGCTGATGAGAGTTTCACTGGTTTTCTTCAAGAGTATTCTAAGGTAAAACTTTAAATAACACCTTCTATACACATCCAAGTTAGATCAGATAAAATCCAGTTTGGAAAATGATCCTCACATAGTTACAATTTTTTATTTGGTGAGGTGATAGATGTTAACGAATGTGATAGTCATTTTCAGTTACATACATATATCAAATTATTACATCTTACATCTAAACTTATAGAATGATGTACATCCATTATATTTCAATAAATTAAGATTAAAAAGAAACAAGAAAATGATTCTCTGAAGAAAATGTGTCCTATTAAATTTATGTTTTTTAGATTGTATTTTATTAAATTTAACTCCAATCACTTCAGAATTTATGGGAACTTAAATGAAAATTTTCATTTTTTTCAAGATCTTATTTATTTTTAGAAAGAGGGGAAGAGAGGGAGAGAAACATCAATGTGTGGTTGCCTCTTACACACCCCCCTACTGGAGACCTGGCTCACAACCCAGGCATGTGTCCTATGTGAGAATCAAACCAGCAACCCTTTGGTTCACAGGCTGGAGCTTAATCCACTGAACTACACCAGCCAGGGCTGAAAATTTCATTTTAAAATACAGTTAAAATGAGTCAAGACTTTCAAATGGAAAAAAGGCAACTTTTTGTTTTTTCAATTTTTCTTATTTTTTAAATCAATGAAAGCCAAATTTTAAATTAGCATAAATACAGAAATTGAATATCAAGTCTCAAAAATCTGTTAATAATCTGTCACCAGTGATTGGGCTCAGCAACAATAATTCAGGATGAAAATGAGCATTTCCAAACTTAGTAAAATGAAATGACATAGTACAGACACAAAATGAAAAGTGAACATTGGATGCAAAATTCAGATTATAAGAGCAGTTAACACAAGACAAATGAAGTACAGAAATGAAGCTGGTATAAAGAGATCACTATACAATTTAATCATGCGGTGATTTTCAAGATAAGTTTGATTGCCTAGTTCCTAGAGAACATACAAATTTTGATTGCTCTTGGTTATATTTGCTGACCATATGACAGGACCATAGCAACATTTTGGTGTGAACCACAAGCATCTTTTGGGTGATCACTAAAATGATTTCTGTGATGACATGCTGAGAATTTAACATTAAAAATGCAGGTGGCATTTTGCTGCCAGGTTATCAGTAGAACTTTACATTTAATAGAAAAACTAACATATCCACTATTTCCTTTTTACTCTATGTTGATTTGCTTTAGTACAACTTTAAGAAAATGATGAAAGGCATTACTGAAAGGAATTATTAGATGCCATAGAAATGGAAAAAGCAAAATATAAACCAAGCTATATACTTGAAGTTCTTCAATTACAGATTTTTAAGTCCTAAAGACTGAAAAGCCTGCCAGCAAAATGAAGTAAATGGACAAATAAATAGATCATTCCCCTATACTCATGTACATACCTGGTCTCCCAGGAGGACCTTGGGGCCCAGGGTTGCCTTTAGGGCCTTGTAGAGCTGGACCTGTAGAACCAGGAGGGCCAGGGGGACCCTGCAAACCAGGGAAACCAGGAAAGCCTTGTTCACCCTTTGGACCTGGAAGGCCAGGGTTACCTGGAATGCCAGGTAATCCTCCATCACCCTTTTGACCTATGAAAACAAAGTGACATTAAAGAACACATTAAATGATGCTGAGTATTAGGCTGGCCTGTAAGGCTAAAACTATTTATACTTATTAGAACAAGTAATGGAATATAATTGGGTCATTTCTATCTCTCACCAAATACCCAACGCATCCAAAAAAACTCATTCTTGCCCTGGCTGGTGTACCTCAGTGGATTGAGTGCTGGCCTGTGAACTGAAAGGTCACTGGTTTGATTCCCAGTCAGGGCACATGCCTGGGTTGCAGGCCAGGTACCCAGCTGGGGGCATGCAAGAGGCAACTGAATGATGTATCTCTTGCACACTGATGTTTCCCTCCCTTTCTTTCTTCTTCCTTTTCCCTCTCTCTAAAGATAAATAAGTAAACAATCTTTATAAAAATCCATTGTTCCTATTAAATATATTTATCTATTATCAGAAGTGTTACTAGACTATGTATAGAAATATATAAGCAATAATAGCTTGTATACTGAAAGATAGCTTTTATATCAAGACAGAGCAATGATCATATGACAAATGGCTGTGAAGAAAAAAGAGATAAAGAATAAAAAAGTATAAAGTATCTGCAATGTTAGAGATGGTGGAGGAAGTTCCTAAAACAAATGTTTTGTTGTTCTGGTTATCCTCACCTGTGGACATGCTTATTGATTTTAGAGAGAGAAAAAGGGAGGGAAAGAAAGAGGGAGAGAAACATCAATGTGAGAGAGAAACATATACTGGTTGCCTCCTTCACCCGCCCTGACCAGGGATCAATTTCTCAACTTAGTTATGTGCTCTAACTGGGAATCACACTTAGGAACTTTTGGTTTACGGGACAATACTCCAACCAACTGAGCCACGTTGGCCAGGGCATAAAACAAATGTTTTGAGACTAATTTTGAGGCTAATGGAAGAAACAGATCTTCAATAGTATCTGTGTGCCCTCAAAGATTATTCTATCCAAAATTTAAAATCACAATCTAGACAAACTGTTACCAACTTTTTACACCACCAACATGCCTGAGAACAACACACTAGTGACACATTAAATCAATCATTTTTATGTTGGGATCATGGGAAGGATATGGGAATTTCTATGAGATATGGATGTGGTTTGAAAAAGCCTCCATAGAATATAAAATGGTTATTTGAGAACATAAATATACACAGTTGTACACACATTCTATCATTCACCTATTTGGTTCTTACAATGAGAATAAGCACATGTGAGTGAAGGTAGATGTATGTGCGCACATACCCATACAAAATGCAAAATGAATATTAACGTGTAGTTTTGAAGAGACATTTTTTTTTTAGTAGTATGTATTTCTACAGTTCCCTTATATTATGTGGCTACAAGTGTTTTCTGGCAAAAAGAGTTTTAAAAATTTAGTGAAATCTACTTCTTCTTAAAAGTTTTTTTTTCCTTTCTTTATTTTTCCTCAGCATTTATTTATGAAGTTAATAAACAGATGCCTATATATGAATTTCCTTAAGAACATATTTTCTATAGTATAACTCCTCATATTAAACTGCTTAATTAAGAACTACTTTATTTAGCTGTAATTCTAGTTTTGAGTTTTCTGGGGTCATATGTACATTTTATAAAACTAAAATTATTGTACTGAAGAATATTCTCCATTTATGGACTTATTTATCATGTTTTACTAGGAAATGCTTTCAATTACCAATAATCACTCCTTGGATAAACCTCATAGGCTATGATATTACCACTGCACAAAGCTAGCATGTTTTATTGAAGTTTACCAGAAAGTCCTGGGAGTCCAGGGGGTCCTGGGATTCCAAAGCCTGGTTGACCTGTAAGGGAATAAACCAAAAATTCTCCAATAGATAATAATAACTGAAACAGCACAGATTATCTTCCAATTATTTAGGTTTTTATTAAGTGCTACAATGTATATTATATGAAATATGTAGAAGATTTGTTTTGAACATGGAACTACAATTCTAACATGAGAAAACTATATACACATATATACTATTTGTGATGAATGTTAAATATATACTTATATCATATGAATATATAAAAATGGAATATAGATTGCATAATAAAAGAAAGTCATCCAGAGAACTTCATAAAAGTTGAACAGCTTCTTGACATGAAAAATTGGGCAAGAAAGGATATGGAGTTTTTCACAAGAAGGAACAAGTTGAGTGATAAATGTGAGGTTACATTCTCAGGATACAGTGGAATATAAGTAGTATGGGAAAGGGTGTGTTAGCTTAAAGGGTAAGAAAGAAGATATAATTTCATTGTGGGTAAAAAAGAGCAAAAGTTAAAGTATACAAGGGGGAGATTATAAAATTAAAAACAATAAAAAATATAGTACCTGGTTCACCCTTCTGTCCAGCTGGCCCAGGAATACCATCTTGACCTGGTTTTCCTTTTTCACCTGGAGCTCCTGGTGGTCCAGGATGACCTCTGCCACCTAGATTACAGATTAGGAAGGTTACATCTATTTCCTCCATTCCCTTTTCCTTCCATATTCCCCAGTCTTTCTATCCTAGATTCAAATAGTTCTATCCAAAAGACAAAAAGTGCCTCTGAGACACTCCTTTAAATTATGAAATATTATGAAAAAGCATAAAAAATCAAGGGTGATGTGAATAAGCAAGTCTTATCATCCACTCATTATCCAAAATATTTCAGTTTCTCATTTTAATCAAGCTGTAGACTATCCAAGAAAGTAAGGTGTGGGAGATGGGGTGCCTTATAGGCCCCATATGGGGTTAATGGAAGTGATTTGCTTCATAATTCAGTAAACAAATAAAAGTGCTACTTCTTGCCATTCTAAAAAAAATCAGGTTTTCTCTCTATTATAGGATACTTGAAATAACTCTTCCTGGAAAAAGTGAGCCCCCAAAATAAGTTCTAACAACAATAATTTCATATAACTTTTATTGAATTCTGCACTTTGTACCTAACAAGCAGAGCTAAGTGAATGATCATTGTTTCCTTGCCATGAAAACATTCCCAGCTCCCTGAAATGATCTAACTTTCTCAAAATGAACACGAGATTTGGTTTTGCAGAAGAGCAACCCCTTTTCATGCTTACCTACAGGGCCAGATTCTCCTGGAAGTCCAAGGTTCCCAGGAGGACCAGTAATGCCTTTTGGTCCAGGAAGGCCAGGGGTTCCTAGAGCAAAGTGTTCAGTTTAATTAAAAGAGAAAAACTGCTGCTTTGGGAGCTACAACTCAAACTTACAATTTATAGTGTTAGCATAGAAACAGTGAAGAACACAAAAATACACAAAAAGATGCTGGTGTTTGCTGGGTGTTTTAAGAATTTTAAATTTTAAGTTTATTTATCTAGAGGCTATATTTATTATATATTCATAAGAAAAGTAATTACCATCATATTATACTAGTGGAACTGGCAGGATTCCATTGTATAGATATATCAAAAGTTTTAATCTGTTCATACATTTTTGAACATTTGGTCATGCTTTAGCTATTCCATAATAGGTATCTATTATATTTATAGAAACTTAGTCTACTTCTAGTTTTGGGCTATTATGAATCATGCTGCTATGGATATTTCTGTATTGATATTTTTGCAGGTATATGTTGTTATTTATGTTGGGTAAACACCTAGATAGGACTGGAACAACTGAGTCAGAGAGCAGGTATATAGATATAGATATATAGATATAGATATAGATATAGATAGATCTGCCAAACCATTTGATGTTCACAATAATGTTTGGAAATTCTAGTTGCTCCAGATCTTTGAACAACACATGGTGATATCAGTTGTTTTAATAATAACCATCCTGGTAGGAATGTAGTGTTAATTCACTGTGATTTTAATTAGCATTTCTCTGATGGCTAAGAATATTGAAATTTTCATGTGCTTAGTGGCCATCCATATACCTTCTTTTATAAAATGTATGTTCAAAGTTTTTCCCATTTAAAAATATTGAACTGTATATCTTGTTATTGACTTGTGGATGTTCTTTATATATCCTAGAAATCAGTCATTTATAAAATATATGTTTTGGAAGTATTTTCTCCTAGTAGCTTCCCTATTTATTTTCTTTCTTTTCTATTGTTTAGAGTACATTTTATTGATTATGCTATTATACTCATCCCATTTTTTTCTCCCCTTTATCACTCCCCTTAGTTCATGTCCATGGGTCATTCATATAAGTTCTTCAGCTTCTCTATTTCCTATACTATTCTTAATCTTCTCCTATCTATTTTGTACCTACCAATTATACTTCTTATTCCATGTACCTTTACCTCCATTCTCCCCCTCCCCTAACCCACTGATAACCTCCATGTGATCTCCATTTCTATGATTCCGTTCCTGTTCAGTCTACAGTCATACCAACCTGAATGTGCCCATTCATGTTTGATTCTGTTCCTGTTCTACTTTGCTTAGTTTGTTTTTGTTTTAGTTTTTTAGGTTCAGTTGTTGATGGTTGTTTGTTCTCATTTTATTGTTCATAGTTTTGATAATCTTTTTCTTAGATAAGTCCCTTTAACATTTCAGAGAATAAGGGCTTGGTGATTATGAACTCCTTTAACTTTACCTTATCTGGAAAGCACTTTATCTGCCCTTCCATTCTAAATGATAGCTTTGCTGGATAGAGTCACCTTCGATGTAGGTCCTTCACTTTCATGACTTGGAATACCTCTTTCCAGCCCCTTCTTGCCTGTAAGGTCTCTTTTGAGAAATCAGTTGACAGTCTGATGGGAACTCCTTTGTAGGTAACTTTCTCCATTTCTCTTGCTGTTTTTAAGATTCTCTCCTTATCTTTAATCTTGGGTAATTTAATTATGATGCGTCATGGTGTACTCCTCCTTGTGTCCAATTTCTTTGGAACTCTCTGAGCTTCCTGGACTTGCAAGTCTATTTCCTTTGCCAGATTGGGGAAGTTTTCTTTCATTATTTGTTCAAATAAGTTTTCAATTTGTTGCTCTTCCTCTTCTCCTTCTGGCACCCTTGTAATTTGGATGTAGGAAAGTTTAAAGTTGTCCCAGAGTTTCCTAAGCCTCTCCTCATTTTTTTGAATTCTTGTTTCTTCATTATGTTCTGCTTGAATGTTTATTTCTTCCTTCAATTCCAAACTATTGATTTGAGTCCGAGTTTCCTTCCCTTCACTGTTGGTTCCCTGTATAATTTTCTTAGTCTGACATAATTTTATTGTTGTTTAATTATAGTTGACTGCACTTTTCCCCACCACCCCCCTCCACCCCAGCCAAACCTACCTCCCCCCCCAGCTTGCACCCTCCCCCTTGGTTTTGTTCATGTGTCCTTTATAGTAGTTCCTGAAAACCCTTCCCTCCCACTCTCATCTCCCTCCTCCCTGCTGGTTACTGTCAGATTGTTCTTAACTTCAGTGTCTCTGGTTGTATTTTGCTTGCTTTTACTTCACTTTGCATAGCCTTCACTTCTTCCTATTTTGTATTTGTCCTCAAATCATTTCTGTGAGCATCCTGGTTACTAGTGTTTTGAATTCTGTATTTGATAGGTTGGCTATCTCCTCATTGCTTAGCTCCTTTTCTGGAGTTTTTATCTGTTCTTTCATTTGGGCCATTTCTTTGTCTCGGCCCACTTGTTATGTTGTAAGGGGGTGGAGCCTTTGGTATTCGCCAGAGCGGGGCAACCCACCTCACTGTGTTGAGGCAATGTATATGGGGAAGGTGTTGTCAGAGAGGGAACAATGCCACTTGCTTGGCTCTTGTCCCACTTTCAGTCACTTTTCCTGCTACCCACAAGCAAATTGGGCCCTTCTGGTACTGATTTCTGGGTGGGTTGGTATATGTACATTCTAGGACCCTGTGGGTCTCTCCAAAAAACTGCCCAATGAGGCTGGGAGTTTCTCCTGCTGCTGCACCCCCCACAGGATTTTACAGCCAGAGGTCTTTGGGGCTTTAGTTTCCTGTGCTGGAACCCTCGGTGGTGTGATCTGTCTTGATCCCAAGTTGTTCCTCCAGCCTCTCTGCACACGAATGTGGAATTGCTTGGTCTGCCAGCCACCACCTTGCTTTCCTGGTCTGCCACCTTGCTGTGCATCCTCTCCACCCCAACTGCCTGTCTCCTCCCATCCTACCAGTCTGGATGAATATTTCTTCTTTAACTCCATGGTTGCCAGACTTCCATACAGTTCAATTTTCTGGCAGTTCTAGTTATTTTTTTTGTTTCTAATGTGTTTTTGTCCTTCTTTAGGTTGTGCCAGGAAGCAAAGGGTATCTAGCTATGCCTCAATCTTGACCAGAAATCCTTACTTATTTTCTTAATGGTGTCTTTTGATGACAAGAAGTATAGAAGAGCTCAGGTTCTTTAGAAGGAAAAAAGTGTGGTCAACTGGATATCTGTATGGAAATGAATAAACCTTGACCCCTACTTCACAACAAAGAATATTTTGAGAAACACCATAAACCTAAGTATGAAATCTTAAATATTAAATTTTGTAAAAAATTTGGAAGGCTATTTCCATAAACTTGAGTAGGTAAATATTTCTTGAATAGGACACAAAGAGTACTAACTGTGAAAGAAAATTGATAAATTGGACTTTATTAAAATTAAGAACATTTGTTTATCATACAATAGTATTAAGAGAGTAAAAGGCAAATCTGAGACAGCAAGAACATATTTGTAATATATGTATCTGTCACAGGATTAATAAATAAAATATGTAGAGAACTGCTCTGAATCAATACAATAAAAGACAAACAACCCCCAAAAATTTGATCAAAATCACTTTGGGCAGTCACTTCAAAAATATGCTATACAAATGCACAATAAGTATATGAAAAGATGTTCAACATAGTCATTCATTAGAAAATGTGAATTAAAACATCAATGAAATATTTCTATATACCCATCAGTATATCTAAAATTAAAAAGACAGGTAAAGATAAGGCCAACTGCATATTTCACAATGCAAAATAATAACCAGTTTATGGTCATGGTAAACCAGCAGGAGCCACCCATGGACATTTTAGACATTGCAAGTGGGGCTGTAATTCATAAAACCACTTTGGAAAACTGACACCATCTACTAAATTTAAATGTACTCAGTAATTCTACTACTACTAAACTTTTGTCTAAGCAATGAGTACATATGTCTACCAAAATGCATTAAACAATGTTAATAGCATCTTTTTCCTTAATAGTTTGTGATAAAGGAAGAAATTTTCCTCTACCCTTCTATGTTTTTTCAACTAGCCTAATAATCTGTTCCAAAATGAGACAGATTAAAAAGAAAATAAACAAGTTTACTTATGTATGTATGGGAACTCCATATACATAAGAGGTTCAGAGACAGAGAAGTAAAATGAGGTATATATGGAATCTTGAGCTAAGGCACCTGAGGCTTTAGAAGGGAAGATGGTAATTCACAGGATAATAAGAGCAGAGGCTCAGTAATTAAATGTTTGTGCTGCCTCAGTGATGGGTCATAAAAAGTTATTTCTGGTAATAATTCTTATTATGGGCAAGGTCCCAACTTAAATTCTTTAAGATAGAAGTAAAAATTTCTCTTGAGCCTGCAGGGTCTCAACTGCCTTCAGCTCAAAAATATCCACATGCCAAAGTGGCACATCTTGGGGAGACCTGTTCTGAACCCAAACTGGAAACAACCCAAAGGTCCATCAACAGGAGAATGGATAATTGATTACGGTATATTCTTTAATGGAATATTACAGAGCATTGATAAAAAAACCAAACTACTGAAACATGCAATAAGGTAAGTGAATCTTACATAATGATGAGTGAAAGAAGCCAGACACAAGGATGGATATATATTATGATTCCATTTATATGAATTTCAAAAATAGGCAAATTAATCGATAGTGATAGAAGTCATAGTAGTGGTTACCTGGGTGTGTGGGTTCACTGTGAAGAAGAATGGGTAAGCTTATGGTGTGAAAGAACTATTTTATATCTTGATATGTATGGTGAATATGTGGATATATTAATGGGTAAAATGCATTACAGTCTTATACACTTTACTGTGTTTGTGTTACATTTCAATAAAAATCTTAAGAAAAAGATATCTAAAGGCCCACTCCATCCATGCCATTGTTTAATCCAAAATGAAGAAAACAAATTAAATACAACCATAAACAAAGGAGGGACTATAACACTCTAATAGTGGCCACTTTTTTTGTTTATAGTACTAAGTCCATTTGATTGCATGACTTGGTCCTTGTCATTTTAATGAACTGGATGATTGTTCATTCTACCAACAGCAACCCACTGTGTGCTTGAGTACAATGTTCTAAGACGATCAGCAGCAGGCTCGGGCTTGGCAATGCACATTATCAACCATAAAAAGAGTAATGCCCTTTAATCAAATTATGGCTAGCAGTCAAAGATTGAAAAATGCTCCACCAAATATTCTCTCTGTCCACAAGATACTGTCCTGCTGAGTTTATAATATTCATTCTCCTTTTATACAGAAAGAAATTTGGACAAAGAAACGTTAAAGAGCTAGTTCAAGATTATGTTGCTAGTCAGTATCTGATTGGGAAATAGAATAAAAGTCCACCAAATAAGACTATGCTCTGTGATATGGGCTAGAATAAATAAGGAAGGAGAGAAGGAAGCATTTAAGAAAAATATATTACCAGGAAATCCAGGAAGACCTGGTTGTCCTTTTGCTCCAGGGGTCCCTGGTAATCCAGGCAAACCATTATCTCCTACAGAACCTTTGACACCAGGGTTCCCTGGGTATCCAGGCAGACCAGGTTCACCCTAAAATATAAATAAAAAGATAAAACTGAAGTCTTTCCATTCCTCAGATCATATAACAATGTAACATTAAAAAGATTTTACTATGTGTTAGGCAGTATGCTGAGTGCTTTACATAAATTGTTTCATTTAATCATCTCAACAGCCCTTTGAGTTAGGTTTATCTTATAAATAAGAAAACTGAATTTGGAGAACTCAAGTGCCTAAGGTTGCTAGTAAGTGGAAGAATTAGGATTTGCATCCAAGGCCTGTCAGAGTCCAGAGCTCTTGCTATTCCCCTGATACACTGTATAAATGCATTGCCTCCATTAATCTTTAACAACACTATAAGAAAGATACTGTCATTATCCTCTTTTACAGTGATTTAGCTGGTAAGTGGTAGAATATTGATTTGGATCCAAATAGTCTGATTTCAGAACCTGTAATAATCATTCCTAGTATGCTACAATAAAATTCATTGCTTAGAATAAGTAGGCTCGACTGCAAAAGGTTAATGTCATCTTAACATGAAGAAGTCTGTCATTCTTCAGTGGACATCTCAAATCCCATTTCCTCCATGAAACCTTCCAGAGCAAAGAGAGCTTACCCTAAGAATTTAGTGTAGATTCGTATTCTGTCATATCTATAATGGTTTTACATATGTTTGTCTTCACTCTTCAACTACACTGAAAATTTCTTTGGAGTCAGAGACAATTCATATATAACCATTTTTGCTTAATGAACATTTGCATTAAGTTTTCTAATAAATACATAGAAAAATTCAGACCCACTTTCACAGGTTAACAGAAGTTTTCCTCAATAACAATGAGAACATATGTCATAACTTTATATCTATAACTATCACAGTATTCACTGCTCCATTCATGAGAATCATGACCTATCCAACAAACTGTTAGTATTCAATATCATCTATTGAATATTTCCTCCCAGATTTAGTGCTTATGCTTATATAGGCAAATCAGATAATCTATTTGTGATTCAATTTTTTCCGCATTATAGTAAAACCTTTTTAAACTAATGCCTTTTACACCCCCCCTTTTAAAAAAATCAAGAGACTTGGGCTATACATAAATAACACCTATCTGGAACAATCCAGCTATTATTAATATAATGAGAACAGTTTGTATGACATCAATGTAACCTGGAAGACAAGGAGTCAACAGGAGTGCATATGTGTGAACAATGACATCTTCACTATACTAGTTAGTCAGTGGGGGAGGTAGATACTGTTGAGTGAGCATGTGTACTGTGTGGCCATAGCATTCAAAATGACTGAGCAAGTAGAACAATGAATCTGCATCAAATTTTATGTTAAGCTTGCACATTTCTCCACAACTACTGAGATGATTCAGAAGGCCGCAGCTATGGGCAACTGGTGATGGGTAGCTGCATTACAACATGCCTGCTCATGCATCACATCTCCTGCAGAGTTTTTTGGTGAAGCACCAAATTAACCAGGTGACTCAGCTCCTCTACAGCCCAGATTTGGCACCCTGCAACTTCTGGCTTTTCCCAAAACTAAAATCACCTTTGAAAGGGAAGAGATTTTAGACCATTGATGAGATGGAGGAAAATATGACAGGGCAGCTGATGGGGATTGGGAGAACTGTGTGAGGTCCCAAGGTGCCTACTTTGAAGGGGACTGAGGCATCATTGTCCTATGTAAAATGTTTCTTGTATCTTCTTCAATAAATTTCTCTATTCTTCCTATTACATGGCTGTATACATTCTGGACAGACTATATATATAAAATATATAAAATATTATATATAATATTTTATACATATAGTCTAAACCTTTATAAATCAAATGTCAGTACATTTTCACACACATAATAGGTATACAATTAAAGTTTGGATTGAATTGGTTCCATCTTGGTATTTACACAGAAAAGCTTTTAATAAAACATCATAATTATTCTTGTTATTCACGAACCAATAACATTTCTATGCTAAAATAAAAAAAAAACAAAAAGAAAATTCAGATATTCTAATGGTAAACCTGAAAGGTAGTAGACAAACTATGGTGAAATATGTTAAGTTCTAGAAATAACACAATCCATAATTTCTACTAGTACTTGTTCTTTAATACAGTTCTTTTTCACTACCTTATGGCCCTAATCCTTCAAACCATTTAAACTGTAAAAAAAAGAGTAAACATTTTACTGGGGTTTCTGCAAAGAACAAATTTGCTAATTAAATTTTATCTAAACTTTTATTATTCATACATACTTTCAGAGAAAACAATGAACTTCCAAAAAGGTAAGCAAGAAGACTGACAGCTGTCAGAGGGGTGGGGGGCAGAGGAGGCTTGGATGAAAGAAGGTGAAGGTATTAGCCAAAGAGCATATATGCATAACCCATGGACACTGACAACAGTGTGGTGATGGCTTGAGGGAATGGGTAGCAGGGGCTGGAAGCAGGGAGGCAAAGGGTGGGCAATAAGGACATCTTCAATAGTGTCAACAATAAAAAAGAGAAAAAAGATGAGAATGAAAAAAGATGAGAATGAAGAGATAAAAATGAAGACAGTATTCAGAAAATCAACAAACTGGCCAGGAATCCTGTAAATCACTCTGATAAAGGGAAATTATAGTATACTTACACTTTTAGCAAAAGCTAGACATGAATTAAATATACTTAAACCACAAATATGTACATTTCTTCTGCCAGGCTTTGATAATTTTTTAAAAATTTAGATGTAATCAACATATCACATTATATTAGTTTCAGATCTACAACATAATGATTTGTTATTTGTATATATTTGTGAAATTATCACCACAATAAATCTAGTTAATATATATCACCTTACACAATTCCAAAACTTTGTTCTTATGATGAAAATGTTTAATATTCAGCCCTCACTGGTGTAGCTCAATGGATTGAGTGCCAAAGGGTCATAGGCTCAATTCCCAGTCAGGGCACATATCTGGGTTCTGGGCCAGATCCCTAGTAGGGGGCGCATGAGTGCAACTACACATTGTTGTTTCTTTCCCTCTTTCTCCCCCACTTCCCCTCTGTCTAAAAATAATAAATAAAATCTAAAAAAAAGAAGCCTAGGAAAATGTTTAATATTCACTCTTTAATCAACTTTCAGTATATTTACAAAAGACATCATTCTGTACACTGCATCCCATGACTTAATTATGTTATAGCTAGAAGTTTATAATTTTTGAATCTTATTTCTCAATTACAGTTTACATTCAATATTATTTTGTTTTTGTTTCAGGTGGACTGCATAGTGGTCAGAGAAACATTTATACAAAGTGGTTCTCCCAAAATTTCTACTATTCACCTGGCATCATACATACATACTTATTACAATATTATTGACTATATTCCCTATGCTGTACTTTACACCTTCATAACTATTTTAACTACCAATTTGTACTTCTTAATCCCTTCACCTTTTTCACCCCAATACCCCAAATCCCTCCACGCCTCTGACAACTGTCAGTCTGTTTTCTGTATCTATGAGTCTGTTTGTACTTTTTAATTCCCTTCACCCATTTTGTCCACACCCACCCTCCACTTTTGGAAACTGCTATTCTTTCTCTATACCTATGAGCTAGTTTTTTTGTGGTTGATTTTATTTTATTTATTCATTATTTTTAGATTCAATGTATAAGTGAGATCACATGGTATTTGGCTTTCTCTGACTTATTTTACTTAGAATAACCTCTTCAATGTCCATCTATGTTGTATCAAATGGCAGGATTTCCCTCTTTTTTATGGCTGAATATTGTGAGATGTATACACACACACACACACACACACACACACACACAATATACCATTGCATCATTTTGCTTATCCATTCATCCATTGTTAGACATTTAGTTTGTTTTTATATCATGGATTTTGTAAATAATGCTGCATGAATATGGGAATGCATTTATCTTTTCAGGTTTGTCTTTTTTTCTTTGCATAAATGCATGGAAGTAAAATTTCTGATTCATATTGTAATATTTTTAATTTTTGAGGATGGTCCATACTGTTTTCCATAGGAATAGCAGATATCTAGTTCTGTCCAAAACATTCATGGAGACATTTGGTTCATGCCAAACAGTCCTTGATATTTAGTCCTGTCCCAAACATCCACACTTAGAAAATGTCCCTGGTTCAAATAGTCCATGTTTATTTCTAGTTTGGGTTTACAAAATTAACACATAAAATACTGTCATGCTTTATTGGCCCAATAATTGTGTTGTGGTTTTATTCCAATAATAATCCTTCTTGCCTCAGTAGTGTAGCTGATATTGGAACATGGGGTCAGGTGGATGGGTCTGGTTTCAAATCTTGCTGAAGAGGAGAATTTCTATTAACCATGGTCCAAAAGTCTACATGGATGTATTTTGTTGAAAAATTTACATCTATATATATATAAAGGATATTGGTCTCTAATTTTCTTATAGTATCTTTGTCTGGCTTTGGAATCAGGAAAATGCTGGCATAATAGATTAAGTTTGGAAGTGTTCCTTCCTCTTCATTTTTTTGGAAGACCTTGGCCTAACATATGGTCTATTCTGGGGAATGTTCCATGTTCCCTAAAAAATGTGTACTCTACTGTTGTGGTTGGAATGTTCTATATATGTCTGTTTGGTGCAACTAACATTGCCCATTTCAAAAATTGGTTTATTTGCTTTCTTACTGAATATAGCAGTTATTTATATATTCTGTATACAAATCTCTGATATATCTATCACTCGTAAATATTTGCTCCCTTTCTGTGGGTTGTCCTCTTACTTTCTTGATGTTATCATTTGCAACGCAAAATTTTTTTAAAAGTGATATTTTCCAATTTATATTTTTCTCTGGTTGTTTGTGCTTTTTGTATAGTATCTAAGAAATCATTAACCTAACTGAAAGTCATGAAGATTTAGTCATGTTGTTTTCTTCTAAGATTTTAATAGTGTAAATCTCATATTTAGGTCAATTATCCACTGAAGGTTAATTTTTGTGTATGATGTGATTTAGGGGGCAGAAATTCATTCATTTGCATATAGGTAATATAGGTATCTTCTTGTGTTTAGCATCATTTGTTAAAAGATTTTTATTTGTTCTAATTGTCTTAGCACCTTTATTGAAAATCAACTGACCAAAAATGTACAGGATTATTTCTGAATTCTATTTCATCAATTCCTGCATTTATCCTATGCCACCATTACACAATGTGGACTGCTGTAGTTTTATCGTAAATTTTGAAACTTAGTAAAACATACTATACAAAGTGAGTCTTCCAAATTCATTCTTTTATTTTCAAGATTGTTTTGATTATTCTGGTTTCCATGTATTTTCACAGGAATTTTAGGATCTGCTTGTCAATTTTAGCAAAAAGCAATCTGGGATTATGACAGAATGTTTAGAATCTGTTGTATGATTAAATTTTAAAAATATACTGAGGAAATTTGCCAACTGAAGCATTTTCTGCTTCCATCCATTATAATTTCAGAGATGAGTGTTATTATGGTAATCTTGCTTCCAGTATATAAATGTTAAAATTCAGTGAGTACAGAAAAAATACATATGAACAAATTTAGAAATATTTTAAAATGACATTTCAAATCAATGGGTAAAGAATGAAGTTTCACCTTACACAACACACAGAAAAGGGCACATGGATTAAAGATGCTAATATTAGGAACAAAATCACAAAGGTACTGGAAAAATAAGATCATAAAATTATTAGTATATAGAAGTCTTTATAGCAATCAGAAAACTGTGCTCCTGATCTTTACCACCAAATCTGCTTCTCCCCAAATCTTTCCTATCTCACTATGTAGCAATTCCATTCTTCCATTTGCTCAAGACAAAAACTTTATATTCATCCTTGATATCTCTCTTTTTCTCCTATTCTATAAGCAAATTGTGCTGGCTTGACCTACAAAATATATTAATGTTCTGACTATTTCTTAATCCCACTACCTCAGATATTCAGTTAAGACTACTAATGCACTTTTATTAATTGCTTAAGTTATTTTCTTTATGTCTTTTCACATTAGTTAATAATAACTGGGCAAAGACCAACAACCCCTTCACTAAACAGGGAAAAGAAAACCAAAACCAGGCAGAAATAAGCCTTTAGTTTACTGAAACATACAAAGAAATTAAGATTAAGATAGAGGTAAAGAAAGAAATCAGAAGCCCTCTCCCCATTTTTTTGGACTGGCTACAAACCCTAAAACATATCTCTTTACAATGTAAGAGAAAGAAGGGATAAATTTCTTGCCAGAGTATACTATATCAGTCTATAGGTCATTTAATTAAGAATTAGGAATGAGTACAGTATTAAAGAAAAATCACATCTGCTGTGGCATATGTCTAGAATAGGATTACCTTTGGGCCAGGAAGACCTGGAAGACCAATGCCTGAAACACCAGGATCACCTTTTTCTCCTTTCTGTCCAGGTAATCCTGGGGATCCAGGTTGTCCAGGAACTCCAGGAGTACCAGGGGACCCTTTCACACCCTGAGGGCCTGTTGAAAACATGTAACATGCAATATTTTACAAAATACCTTTTCTTGTAAAATACCTATGATATATATGACCAAATAAAAGAGTTTGAAACAGAACTCTGCAAATTCTGTGTAATACAATAATGAGTTTTACAACCAGGATTATATAAAAGGCTCTTTTACAGGAAGTTTAAGTGAAAGGGATACAACTGTAAAAAATGTACAAGTTTGTAAATTTTTACTTTAAATGTTTCTAAAGCTCTGTACATTAATTCCTAGTTCAAATATTTGTATAATGAAAAGCTTTACCCACGAATTACCTTAGATATTGTCTCATTTTGATTTTGTCAACACCAGTTTCTTTTCTGATAACAGAGTGAACCATCTTCCATTAGTGGATCTAAATAATTGGGAGATTTCATCACTCACCTGGAAAACCCATATCACCTGTGTTTCCTTTAAGTCCAGGTGGTCCTGTAAGTCCTGGCTTCCCAAGAAGACCAGGATTACCCTGGGTACCTAAGAAAGTCAAATTGGTAAAATTAAGAGAAGTCAGTAATATTGAGGTTGCCTGATTTCCTGAAATGGGTCATAATTAAAATGCAATCATGGAATTGGGTGGATCAAATATTCATACACGATCAAGTTCCACAGATGTAACTCAGCATAAAACAGATAAGAGGTGCCTAAGAAATCTCCTTAGGAACATATTACAATAAAATCATGGTAATAGAGATCTCCTAACACAGACTTATTTTAAAAATTAAAAATTTTTACCAGGACACCTTGGTTCTTGCCTTAAAACTATTTCAAACACCCTGAGTCCTATTTGTTGTATCTGCATAACTATCCTTACTGTCTCTGTCACGTACAAATCCAATATAATGAGTCTGTTTTTAAAATATGCAGAAGTAGCTTTACCATGTAGATTCTAATTATATGAAAGCAAGAAGAGCAGCCCTGGCTGGTGTGGCTCAGTGGATTGAGCACTGGACTGCAAAGTGGGGGGTCGCTGGTTCAATTTCCAGTCGGGGTGCATGCCTGGATTGCAGGCCAGGTCCCTGGTGGGGGGCATGGGAGAAGCAACCATGCATTGATGTTTCTCTCCCTCTCTTTTTCCTTCTTTTCCCCTTTCTCTAAAAATAAATAAATAAAATCTTTAAAAAAAGAAGAGTAAAGTGGTAACCTGTCATGGTATACCCCCAGTACATTTGTCCATGGACAGATGTGTTGATGAAGAGGTTCTGGATGGTCACCTCCTACAGTCCTGGCTGCTGTGTTTACACATTCTTCCTAGAGGTTAGGTGCCTGAACTCTATGGTGTCGCGTTGGTATTTTCCAAGGACCTCAATGTTGCCCTAAACATCATTTCTTTCACATTTATTTCCAACTTGGAGAAGAAAAAGCAGAAGATATGAAGGACAGAAAGGAAGGTAATTTCTCTTTCCAACCACATTAAGGCAATGTAGTAAAGTCAAAAGCAGAAAAACAGACCTAAAGGATTCTTATGAAGATGGGGACCAGCTCCTCTTTATTCATTAGGGGCCCAACTAAAAGAAAAGGGTGTAAGAAGCAGCAAGAAAGAGTTTTGTTAGCGATAAAAAAAATCCATATTGACTGTATGAAGGTGATTAACATGGTTTAATAATTGACCAGTCTGAAGGTAAAGAACTAAAAAAAGTGAATTCTTCAGGCTCCTACCAGATAATTGTCTTATTTACATGTGTTGCAATTTATATAAATAAAATCCAGCACCTTACTTGGATATACTTCTGGTTATGTGTAAACTTTGCTACCACAAAAAGAAAAAATTTGACCAAAACAGTCTATAAATCTTCTGTATTAATAGTTGAACCAAATGGCAACATTTTTTTGCTAAAAGAGAACTCCATGTCTCAGTAGCTACTCAAGCTACTCAGTAGCTACTCATATTGCCATGATCAGATGGCACATGACATCACACATGACACATGACAGATACATAATAAATTTTTCAGGGTTTAGGGTCAGCTATCCAATTGCTACAGGTGGTCTATTGTACATACCTGGTAGTCCTGGTAATCCAGGTTTCCCACTCAGTCCAGGCTGCCCTGGGTCTCCAGGCAAACCCTGGTAACCTTTTGGCCCTGGTACTCCAGGAATACCTTCCAAGGATGAGTATAAGAGACAAGTTAGGTTGATATCATTAATCCGTTAAATTAATTTGGCAAAGGAGGCTACCAATATTCTGAACTGTGAGTGAAATACAGATATCAGTGTTATACAGACATAGTATGAACCAATAGTAACTGGACTCATACTAAAATCCTCACTTTTTACTCAGCTACCATTAAAAATTCAGAGCATTCAACAATTAAGTCACTTTCCTCTTTGGGCTACAGTTCCTTACACTGTAAAATGAAGGATTTGGGATAGATTATCTCTAGGCTATCTCATATTCTACAATTACCTTTAATAACCCTCTATTAGAGGCAAGTATAGAGTCTTTACTAATTCTCTTTTACAGAAGGCATAAAATGAAAAAGAAATCTTGTAAGGAGTAATTCAAGAAAGATATGTCATTTTAGCATTGAAAAATTAGATGGCCTTGAATCTTCTTTGACTACATACAAAACTACCATGATGCCTTAAACACATTTTTGATGAAAAAAAAAAAAAACCCCACCAAGTCCTGCCCTTAAGGAAAATTTTAACATCAGTGTACACGCATACCCGAACACACACTCTCATGTACATATGGACCGACAATATTAACGATTACAAAAAAAGAGAGCCACAAACTTTACCACAAGCCTATTTTAGAGTTCCATGTTGTTTGAAAGGCTATTCCATATAGATTTGATTATAAGTGTTTTATTGATTTGTGTTTATCTAAATTTTCTGATGCTTTGCTATGAATATGTTATATTTTTATAAAAATATTTTTTCATTAAAAATGCTATACTTCATAATTTATTTGGTTTAATAAAATAACTATAAAAAGTACAGCTGTTCCCTAGATCTATTTTCAGTGACTTCCCCCCAGGGCCCAGCTTGGCTGTTCAAATTGCAGTACTTGTTCATTCTGCCAAGGCAGTATAACAATGAAGTGTATTTAAAAGCCAAGTACGGCCTTCTCGTTAAGATAGAGGAGTAGGTAGACAAGCTTTGCCTCCTTGCACAACGAGAAGAAGAATCACAACTAACTTCTAAACAAAAAAACATCCAGAACTGCCAGAAAATCGAACTGAATGGAAGTCTGACAATGAAGGATTTAAAGAAGTCATATTCATCCAGATGAGTAGGAGGGGCAGAAAGGGGAGCTGGGGCAGAGAGGACATGGTGTGGGGAAGAGAGGCTGTAGTGGTAGAATGGGCAGTCCTACATTCACGTGTGGTGGATAAAAATAGGGAGGGATACCTTGGGAGTGAGCAATCCCACTACCATAGTGGACTGTGAAGTCCAAGTTCCAGCACTGGGAGGAGAAAGCCTCATAAATTCTGGTTGTAAAAATAAGTGGGGGTTGGGGCAGTGGAAGAAACTGCTGGTTACTCAGGAGAGTCTGTTTAATGAGCCCATAAAAGCTTAGAACATATGCAAACCTTCCCACTCTGGGAATCACAACAATGGCAACAGCTCGAATGGTGCCAGTTACATATGGGAAGTGGGTAAAATGACTGGAAACATGGAGAGTGCCGGGCAAGGACTCCAGAAGCCAAGCAGAGTCATTGTTCCCTCTCTAATACCTCTCCCCTACAGAGCACTACAGAATGGTGAAGTGGGTTGCCTGGACATGGTGAATATCTAAGGCTCTGCCCCATATAATGTAACACATATGCTAATACTGGGAGTCAAAATAGCTCTACCTAATACACAAAAACAAACACAGGGAGGCTGCCAAAATGAGGAAACAAAGAAATATGGCCCAAATGAAAGAACAGAACAAAACCCAGAAAAAGAACTAAACAAAATGGAGATAGCCAACCTATCAGATGCAGAGTTCAAAACACTGGTGATCAGGACGTTCTGAGAACTCATTCAGTATGGCAAAAACATAAGAGGAAATGAAGGCTACACCAAATGACATAAAGAAAAATCCACAGGTAACCCACAGTGAAGGGAAGGAAGCCAGATTCAGAACAGTGATTTGGAACATAAGGAAGAAATAAACAGTCAGGTAGAACAGAATTAAGAAACAAGAATTCAAAAAAATGAGGAGAGTATAAGAAGACACTGGGACATATCCAAATGTGCCAACATCCAAATCATAGGGAAGCCAGAAGGAAAAGTGGAAGAACAAGAAATTGAAAACTTATCTGAAAAAATAATGAAAGAAAACTTCCCTAATTTGATGAAAGAAATAGACATATAAGTCCAGGAAGTGCAAAAAATACCAAACAAGTTGGACCCAAAGAAGACTACACCAAGACACATCATAATTAAAATGCCAAAGGTTAAAGATAAAGAGAGAATTTTAAAAGCAGCAAGAAAAAAGAAGAGAGTTACCTACAAAGGAGTTCCCATAAGAGTGTCAGCTGATTTCTCAGAGGGAACCTTACAGGCAAAAAGGGGCTGGGAAGAAGTACTCAACATGATGAAAAACAAGGACGTACAACCTAGAATACTCTATCCAGAATGGAAGGGCAGAAAAAGTGCTTCTTGGACAAGGTAAAACTACAGGAATACATTACCAGCAAGCCATTATTGCATGAAATGTTAAAGGGACTTACTTATTTAAGAAAAAGAAGATCAAAACTATGAACATTAAAATGATAACAAGCTCACAACTATCAATAGCAAAATCTAAAAAACAAAAAGAAAAACACACTAAGCAAACAATTATAACAAGAACATAATCAAAGATATGGGGATCATATGAAGGGTTATTAGCTGGGAGGGGAAAGGGGAAAAATGGGGAAAAAGCTACAGGGATTAATAAGCATAATCGGTAGGTAGAAAACAGACAGGGGGATGCTAAGAATACTATAGGAAATGGAGAAGTCAAAGAACTTAAAAACATGACCCATGGACATGAACTAAGGGGTGACTGCTGGAGGAAAAGGGGTACTGGGCAGAGGGGGGCCAAGGGGGAAAAGTTGGGACAACTGTAATAGTATAATTAATAAAATGTACTTTAAAAAAGCCAAGTATGATATGGATATCAAAATACTACAGGGCAACAATGTACTGCACATCCCCATCTTGTTTCAGGGGAAAAAAAAAACTAAAGGACCAGCAAATTTCCCAAACACTGCAATCTGTTTTTCAAGTATTTGTGGCTACTTATCTTTTTCTCTCAACTGCATTGTATACTACCTTCTGGAATCCTCAAGGTGACTGCCTAAATCTATTTTTAAAACCTCCCAGTTTGTGACATATAAACTAAAAAGAAAATATTCAAACAAAAGTAGATCAATGAAATAGTAAAAACCACTCCCCTGTTGCTAACCCTCCATGTGATCTCCATTTCTGTGTTTCTGTTCCTGTTCTAGCTGTTTGCTTAGTTTGATTTTGTTTTAGGTGTGAAGAGAGAGTAGGGAAAGGTACAGAGAATAAGTAGCATAGACAGTAGGTAGAAAATAGACAGGGTGAGGGCAAGAATACTGTGGGAAATGTAGAAGCTAAAGAACTTATAACACATGGACATGAACTAAAGGGGGGAATGTGGGTGGGAGGGAGTGTGCAAGGTGGAGGGGGATGATGGGGGAAAAATGGGACAACTGTAACAGCATAATCAATAAAATAAAAAAAAGAAATAGTAAAAACCAACTGAAAATTAATTTACATTACAAAAATTTGATGCATCTAAATACCTTTCATTGGTGAATTCAAGAATACAAGTCACTTTTCATGACATTAAAAATTAAACTTCAGATATGTCTAGAAATGTATTAAAGAATAAATAAATCAATTTACCTGGTAAACCAGGGTCCCCCTTTTCTCCTTTTAAGCCCAGCAGCTCTGGATCCATTGGTCCCGGAGGGCCAGGAAGTCCAGGTTCCCCTTTATTACCTTTTTCTCCTGTAGGACCAGGAGGCCCTGGCTGACCCTGCAAACCATCATCACCTAAAACCAAGTATGGAAAAGACAAAACAGATAATATTTATCCATCTAGAGTTAATGAATATAAATATTATTTATATCATATGTTCTGTAGTTGGGTAGGCCACTGGCTATCTAAAACACATTTTTATATTCAAATGACAATCTCTCTTTCTCTGGGGTTCTTTGACTATTACAGATGG
Organism: Anoura caudifer; assembly: GCA_004027475.1. Lineage (NCBI taxonomy): Eukaryota > Metazoa > Chordata > Mammalia > Chiroptera > Phyllostomidae > Anoura > Anoura caudifer. The sequence goes on from PVKU01004241.1 coordinate 29,755, forward strand.
TAAATAAAGTCAAAATTTAATTCCTATATTTTACTATTTACCATGTCTCATGGTATCCAAACTAAATATGCCACCAAAATTGAACAAAGGACTTATTTAAATGCTGTATCACATAGACACAAAATGCAACCAACTAATGCTCTTTTTAAAGCAGTCAAATAAAAATATCCTGTATTGAAATACAGCAATGTTTAATTTTCTATCTTATATGCATCTGCCAGCAAACACTGAATATTACCTTTGAGACCAGGAGCACCACTTCTGCCAGGAATTCCCAAAGGTCCTGGTAGGCCTGGAGGTCCTGTCACACCCATTTCACCTTTGGTACCTTTGAATAATATTCATAAGTAAATTTTACCTTTTCTGGACCTTGGAAAGATAAAAGATAAGTTGTAAGATGTCAATTGGAAAACTATTGAGATTTGGAGGGAAACCACTAAGTTTTTACTCTTTCTCTACTTTTGTAACTTAGTGATCACTACTGTTGATACCCATAAATAAAAAGCCTCAATGTGGTAGCTAATATTCAATGATGGCCCTCCTTAAAGAATGACGTGTCCCCATACCCACACACATTATGTAGCCTTCTCCTCTTGAATTTTGGCTGACTCTGTGACTTGCCCTTGACTAACTGACAATGTATGTGACACTGTATGACTCCCAATACTAGATCATAAGAAGTCTTGCAGCTTCCACCTGAAGCTTTTTGAACACTAAGTTTTGGTTTTCGGAATTCTCTCCTTTGAAAACCAACTGCCCTGAAAGGAGGGTAACTACCCTGACACTACCATAGTGGAAGGAGCTCAAGCTATGTTAGGAGACATTATAGATAATGAGATACTGTGTGAAGAGGCCAAGAAACACTCACTTGTCAAACAATTGCTATCTTGGAAGTAGATCCTTCACCCCCAACCACTCTAGCCGATGCCACTGGATCAGAGCTAAGGAACTCGTTAAGTCATCCCTTAATTCCTGACCCGCAAAATCTTCAGCAAAATAAAATGGTTGACCTTAACCATTAAATTTTGGCGTTGTTTGTTGTACAGCAATATATAACTGGAATTCTCACAAAGTATAATGCAAATAGCAAAGTCACTTTCCCACAATCAAAAACATTTAACATTTTTCCTTAAGGGATGGTGTCAATCCAGAAAGTCCAATAAGAGAATAATAAGCCACAGTCATATTAGTTTTAATTTAATGAGTCCAAATCCAGAGAAAACTTTAAACAAATTACCTGGTAATCCAGAGGCACCTACTTTTCCTGGAGGCCCTGGCAATCCTGGGGGTCCCATAGGACCAGGTGCTCCAGGGATCCCTGGATTTCCTCTCTCACCAGGGGGTCCTGGAACATCAAATCCAGGAGGGCCAGGATCCCCCTTCTCTCCTGGTATTCCATGCAAGCCTAATTAATACAACATCATTGTTAACAAGCATTGAAGCAATTTTAAGAGATATATCTGGTTATTTTCCTAGCAATCAAGTACTAGAATCTGTGTATCACAAACCTAACAGTGAGTTAGAAACATTTTTGACACTGTGTACATAAAATGATCTAACAATCAAACTTAAGGATTTTCAAGTTCAAGGTTTGTCTGAAAATGTCCAGCCATTGATAGTATAATGAGAATAGTTTGCAAGACATCGATGTAGCCTGGCAACCAAGAATGGTGGACTGGAATATGCATGCATGCATGAACAATGACGACTTCACTGTACTAGTCAGTGGGGGCAGTAGATGCTGTTGACTGAGCATGTGTACTGTGTGGCTGTTGCATCCAAAATGACTGATCAAATAAAGCAATGAATCTGCATCAAATTTTTTGTTAAGGTTGAACATTCCTCCCTGGAAACTATTGGGATAATTCAGAAGGCCGCAGCTATGGGCAAACGATAATTGGCAGCTTCATCATGATAACACACCTGCTCATGCATCATATCTGGTGCAGAGTTTTTCGGTGAAACATCAAATCACCCAGGTGACTCAGCCACCCTATAACCCAGATTTTGTACCTTGTAATTTTTCTGGCTTTTCCTAAAACTAAAGTCACCTCTGAAAGGGAAGATTTTAGACCATCAGTGAGATTCAGGAAAATATGACAGGGCAGCTGATGGCAATTGGGAGAACTATGTGAGGTCCCAAGGTGCCTACTTTGAAGGGGACTGAGGCATCATTGTCCCAGGTACAATGTTTTTTGTATCTTCTTCAATAAATGTCTCTATTTTTCATTTTACATGGCTGTATACCTTCTGGACAGACCTTGTATATTTCTCTAAGAAAGTGCTTTTCTAATTAGATCTGGTGAAAGATCAATCATTTCTTAACTCCTAGTTTCTCATGAACTAATATTTTTTTATAAAATACAATAAAATTACTAAAAATAAAGTAAAAATCCAATGACAAATAGAATATTAGCTTACCTTTTAGTTATTATATTCAACAAATAGAATTACACTGTGAAATTGGTATAAAAGTTTCTAAATGCTTATTTTTAATTTCTGCTAATTCCAATGTAGACTGGTAACAGTCTGTGATTCTAAACTGGTCTTTGAACTTACATTGCTCTAAGTTATTATAAATTATTGGGATATCTATAATCCAAAAAAGTAATTAATGAGTAAGTTAGTTACTTGGATCCTTTTAACTATACTTTGGCTTTGTATATGCTGTTTTAATAATTATTATTAGATTTTGTTGTTTTGTTTTTCAGTATTCTAGCCAGGGTTTTACAGAAAAAGATGACACCACAAAAATATTTAACCTTAGTAAGTTTCTGGAAGACTGAATTAGTCCAATAAACAGGGTGGTTAAAAAGAATATGCATAAGGAAAATAATTATACTACAAACACTCCATGTTGTTCCCACTCCATTACTATCATGTAACTTAGTGAGTCATTTAACATTGTTGGTCCTTGTCTGTTAAATGGGACATGTCATAACTGACTGTAAGCTGGGGGCTGAGCAGGTGAAAATTCTAAGCATCTCTTCAACAGTAAGATCTAATTTTACTGTTGAAGATCCATAAGCATTTTTTTTGTAAGAGAGCAATTATTTTTGTAAGATCTGTTTGATGTTATACACCAGTATGTCCTTAAACTGATTTGAGAATTCCTTTTACTTAGCACAGTGGTTATGGTTTCATTGCCGACATTTTATAGTATAATGCTATAAAAGGGAAAGAGGTTTTATATTATTGTATTTGTGAAGTGTGATGAGATACCTAATAATGAACACTCCTATAGTTCTACACAACTCACTGCCTGTTATGTTATGGCCCAGGTGGTTTCTTAATATCTGAGTCTTCAAGATAACTTATTTATCCTTTGAAATATGACCCAAGACAACAATTATACAAAATAATGGTAAGGAACCAAAGACTTAAGTCTAGATAAATCATATTTGTTTTTTACATTTAAAGCTTTATGTTTATGATGTAGCTTTTGAGAAGGAACTACAGTACCTGGTAGATCTAAAGTTCAAGAGGCAGGTTGTTACAGTTCAGCAGCAAGATAAGCAAAACAACAAGAAGCAAGTTGCAAAAGAATCATTGGGTTAGGAAACAAAGCCGGTAAAGATTAAATTTAAAATGTTTATAAATATATGTTAATAGTATTGATTTGCTACTATCATATATTAGTAATACATAAAGAAAATTATTTTAGATATTAGGTCAGATATTCATATAGGATATTTTATAAATCAAATGTATTTACTAATAGAGACAGAATATTTACATTCACAAAAATTAAGTCTTTGAAAATGATCAGCTTTACACTTTCACTTATCTGATTTTTATTGCAATGAATGATCATTTTAAAAATTTTTGTTCAATTAGAGTTGTCCCCATTTTCTCCCCATTATTCTACCCCACCCCACCCACCCCCACCTCCCACCCCTTTGGCTTTGTCCATGGGTCCTTTATACAGGACAACCCTTTATCATTGACAATCCTTCACCTACTTTCCCCTGTTATCCCCCTTCCTACTCTGGTTGCTGTCAGCTTGTTCTTTATTCCCGTGTCTCTGGTTGTATTTTGCTTGCTTGTTTGTTTTGTTGATTAGGTTCCACTTACAGGTGAGATGATATGGTATTTGTTTTTCACCTCAAAAAAACTGAATAGTCATTTTGTAATTAAAGCTTCTAAGGTTAGTTAGAATTTAAAAATTAATTTGATTTTATACTGTTACACAATAGTTATAGATAACTCAATAGTTATTAGTGGATGAACTAATGACTATGATTGTTTAACCATGACTATGGTTAAACAATCTACAGAAATATTTTCTCTTAATTATTATTAGTAGTTGTAGTAAAAAATACTATGCTGTACACTTAACAGCTTTGATCTTTTGTTATGCATATTGCCAGGAATGGTCATTCTGGTATAATCAGGAGGAAGAAAGTCAGTTAAATTAAAAACTCTGCTGAATTTTCTTATACGATAACAGGAATTATATGGGTATATCTATAGAGGTTAAGTACATTAGGGTTGTATGGATGCTCTAAATTTATTGGTAGTCAAATGGAACCAGTTAATGGAAAAAAAAGAAAAACTTCAAAAACATGTATTATCTGTGAGAAGTTTACACACACACACACACACACACACTGCACAGAGGTTTTATAGCCAAGAAAGCTTAAACACTGTAATGTACTCTCATTCATTTATGAAAATTACATTAATATACTATAGTTTCTTTGATTCACATTAGTCGTGATGAACTTGAGCCATTCAGCCACATTCTTTGTCCTGAGACTGGGCAAGCATTATGATAAATTTTTGGATGTGGAATTGAGTATATATAAATGACCACTAGAAAGATTCCTTAAAACAGTAATCTTCTAGCTAATGGCCAAGTCAAATAACAAGAATCAGAAACTTCAATTTCTGCATTGGATGGAAAAGCAATTTGCTTTTTGTCCCTTGGCATTTTTTTTCTTTTATTTTCCTGCTGTCAAATGAGGAACTACTGATATCCAACAGGTCCTTAATTTATAAACATGCATTAAACTGTATAGTCTGCCTTGAAATAGAGAATGACAAATACTAAAACATAATTAAATAATAGCAGAAAATGAGTCAAAAGAAAAGACTGAAAAGCATAATGCAAACATGTGCACTGGAGGTAGGACAATATAACATATTTTCCATTTAGTACTATATTACAAAATGAAACACAGTAAGTGTATTAAATAAGCTTCTTATTAAAAATTGGTAGTAAGAATTTCAGTCATGCAGTCAGGGCTATCAAGATATTAGTAATAGTCTTGTGATCATCATGCTATTGAAATGGATAAACAGAAATTATGATATTTTTGAAATGGGTTAAGATAATGTTCAGCTTTGGTGATTTAATAAAATTTACTTTAAAGGTTGAAAATACATGGCTAGTATCAAATATAAAATGTAGCCTCTCCTGTAGCAAAAAAATTGTGACTTAACAACATTTCTACATTAATAAGAATGAATTCAATACATTTTCATTCTAGTTGCTGTTAACTTCACTTGTTGAATAATATTAGTTAAGATCTTGAGTTCTATGGCAAAGTATATACAGTGGTGGGCAAAAGTAGGTTAGTAATAATAATAAATAATACAATAAATAATAAGTAAATGATAATACAAGGATAAACTCTGTTTCACATACTCACAATTTGAAACCTACTTTTTCCAACCCTTATATTCACATAAGAGGTTAAATTCAGCACCATTATATTTTTCCAGTCCCATCTTATCTGGACTTCATAAATCAATATATCCATACAGGCATTAGTTAAAAAAAGAATGAGAGAACATTAGATAAATGGAACATTGTAGAGTATTAGCTAAATTTGAAAAAGTGTGAATAAATATATTTTTATTTTGTTCAGATTAGTGTTTAACAGTGATCTCTTTTTATAGTTGCTAAGCTGTGATTGAGTAATTAAAATTGCTTTCATATGGTCTTTTGCAGATTGGCTTATTTCACTTAGCATAATAGTCTCCAGCTGCATCCATGCAGTTGAAAAAGGTAGGAATTCCCTCCTTCTTTTTTTTTAAAGTCTGAGTATTTTTTTTGTTGTTGTTCAATTACAGTTGCCCCAATCCCCCCCACTTGCTCTCCCCTGCTCTGCCCACCACCCCTCCATCAGTCAGTCCCCATCCTGCTGTCCAATGATGGGTCCTTTATGCATGTTCCTTGACTTGACCCTTCCAATTCTTTCCCCCATTATCCCCCTCCCCCCTCCCCTCTGGTCACTATCAGTTTGTTCTTTATTTCCATGACTCTGGTTCTATTTTGCTCATTAGTTTATTTTGTTCATTATATTCCTCTTATAAGTGAGATCATATGGTATTTGTCTTTCACCGCCTGGCTTATTTCACCTAGTATAACAGTCTATAGTTTCATCCATGCTGTTGCGAAGGGTAAGAGTTCCTTCTTTCTTTCTGTTACATAGTATTCCATTGTGTAAATGTACCACAGTTTTCAAATCCACTCATCTAGTGATGGGCACTTGGGCTGTTTCCAATACTTAGCTATTGTGAATAGCATTGGTATGAACATAGGGGTGCATAAGTTCTTTTGAATTGGTGTTTCAGAAAGACCAATACCATATGACCTGACTTATAACTGTAATCTAATGAACAAAATAAACTAATGAGGAAAACAGAATCAGCGACATGGAAACATGGAACAGACTGATAGCTGTAGGAGGGGAAGAAGGGGTGGGGAATGGTGGAAGAAAGGGAAAAGGACTAGTTAAAGAATATGTATGAATGACACATGGACATGGACAACAACTGATTGATGGTGGGCTAGAGGTGTATGGGCTGGGTGGAAGGGGCAAAGGGGAAAAATCAGGACAACTGTAATAACATAAACAATTTAAAATACAAAATAAATTTAAAAATGCTTTCAAAACCTCATGCAATGTGGAGAAATAAAAGAAAAATCAAGAACCATATGATTTCACTCATCTGTGGGATAGAAAATTGAGAACCATAAATAAACAAACAAAAATTCCTCATAGAGACAGATACTAGTATGGTGGTTACCAGAGGTAAGGGGATAGGGAGACATAGAAGAGGGTAAAGGCCACCAAATATACAGTGTTGGAAAGAGATTTGATTTAGGGTGGTAAATACACAATGCAATATCCAGATGATGTATTAGAGAATTATACACTTCAAACCTATATAATTTTATTAAGCAACATTATCCCAATAAATTTAATAAATATTTTTAAAAAGAAATGACAATGCACAAGAAATTATAAATTCATTTTAGCCATCATTGTGGAACTGCAGGACAAGACTATAATGAACAAACAAAAAAAATGTTTTTCTCACCATCCCTCTGTATGCTCGCTAGTTAGAATGTTTTTATTTCTTGAGTGTTGGAGCAGCTACTTTCTAACAACCTGCTTCAAAGTAACACTGTAAACTTTCTCATTTTTAAATCAGTTGTGATATTTTAGGGGCCATAAAAAAGGTACACTGTGCCATAAAATAAGTTTTTAAAAATAGAATGTAAACGATAGTAAACTTTACTTTCCAAGGTTTGTTTTATATTGTTAATTGGTGTTCCTACATTTTTACAATAATAACTAACAAAATACCTACTGACATTTAGGGTCAGAAAATATATTTCCTTTGTTCAAAGTCAATGTGTCTACATCTTAACTGTGTGCTTAAGTCATCTGATGTATTCAAGCTAATAAGGAATGATTAAATATTCCATATTTGGTTTAATTTTATGAGTTATTACAGTGTTTTCCAATAACATAATGTTGACTCAATAGTGGGCCTGACTGTGCCTGTCTAGATTAAGATGAAAATAATTCACATTAACAGATGGCTCAGAATCTACAACCTCGAGTAAGCAAACTCTCACACAAATAGAGAGGAACCATATGATTCTCTAGTAGGTTACAAGATGACAAAAGGTTTTGCATATCCATATAAGAAGAGTTTAGAGTGCTTATCAGTTGTGAAGTGATTGATGATTTATGGCCATAAGAGGAGAAAATTCAACTCATTTTATTTAAAAAATGGGAATGCCAAAAAATATTTTTAACAAAATGGCAACTAGTTCTATACGTTAATAAATGTTAAAGAGTTCCCATAGACAAAAGTCTATTAATGCTGTATATGTAGCTACTCAGGTCTGAAATAATCATCACTAGACATTCTTAGGTCTGTGATTCCAGGCCAATGATTAGCATAATGATTATATGCTGTGACAATATACTACAATTATGAAATTACATTATTGTTAATAGGTCAATTTTAAATGAACACAGAAGGGAAATATCGGAGATTAATTAATTATACAAGTAGACATGTTATCTCTCAAATTTCTTTTCTGGAAGACTGTTACATAGGTTACACTTCAATTATGAGCCGAACAACATGTATACAATGAGTACTACTACAGAATATACATTTACTCCAATCTTACCAGGTGGGCCTATTGGTCCAGGAATCCCTGGTGGCCCTGGTGCTCCCTGAACACCTATTCCTGGTAGCCCAGGAGGTCCCATTGGCCCAAGTTTTCCATTTGGTCCAACATCACCTTGAAGAAATAAATATAGATTTATTTTCCACATAGATGTCCAATTGATTTGGTACCCTGCACAGAATATACTTATTTTTATATTGGAATCACCTTTGCAACTTTGACAAAAATCAAATTGTGGAGCCCTATTGTTGCATTTGATTTGCTAATATTTCCATGAGGATATTTATATCCATGTTCATGAGAGATACTGATCAATAGTTTTTGTTTTTCCTTATAATTCCTTTGCCTTGTTTTGATATTAGGGTAATGCTGGCCTCATACAATGATTGGTAAGCATACCATTCCCTTCTACTTTGGGAAAGAAATAGTGTGAAACTGGTGTTGTTGCTTCTTTAAATTTTTATTAGAATTTATCAGGAATGCCAAATGAACCTGTAGTTTTCTTTATTGGGAAAAATGTTTCATTATTTATTTTTTATTGTATTTTTTCTCATTACAATTTATCCCCCTTATACCCTCTCCATCGCACAATCCCATACTGTTGTCCATCCATGAGTCCTTTTTCCTTTTTGCTTGATCCTTCCACCCCCTAACCTGTCCCCAGAGCTGTTTTCCTGCTCTCTATCTATGAATCTGTCTCTAATTTGCTTGTTAGTTCAGTTTCTTCATTAGATTCCACATATGACTGAAATCATATGGTATTTGTCTTTCTCTGACTGGCTTATTTCACTTAGCATAATGTTCTCCAGGTCCATCCATGCTATTGCAAAGTGTAAAATCCTCTTTTCTACATTATCACAGTATTTCATCATTGGGAGAATTTTAAATAGAAACTCAATTACTTTAATAAATGTCTGCATTATGTCTTTCTTCTTCAGTGAGGTCCAGTAGTTTGTACCATTCAAGAAATTCATCTAAGGGGTCATCTAAGGGGTCAAATATATGAGAGTATAGTTGTTTGTCATACTGCCTCATCATTCCTTTAATATACATAGGGTGTGTAATAATGGTCCTTCTTTCATTCCTAATATTGGTAACGTTTCTCATCTTTTTTCTTGGTTGAGCTCACTAAAGATGCATCTGTTCTATTGATCTTTTCAGAGAACCTCATTTGGTCTCATAGAATTTTTCTATTGTTTTTCAGTTATCAATTGCATTTTTATCTGCTTTTACAGTTATAGTTGGGTTTTCTTGTCTAGTTTCTTAGGGGAAAAAGTTAGATGATTTATTCAAGATTGTTCTTTTTTCTAATAAAAGATTTCCATATATGATTTTTTTCTAATCACTCTTTATCTGCATTCTACAAATTTTGAGTTTTGTTTTCATTTTCATTAAATTCACAATACTTTCTATTTTATGTTCCAATAATAAACTATTACAAAGAGGAATTATGAAAACAATCATATTCATCATTGCTTCAAAAAGAATACACACAAAATACTAGCAATAAATTTAACCAAGGATGTGAAAGACCTTTACCCGGAAAATTATAAAACACTGAAGAAAGATATTGAAGAAGATACAAATAAGTGTAAGTGCATACCATGTTCATGGATAAGAAGAATGAACACCATTAAAATGTCAATGCAACCCTAAGCAATCTATATATTCAGTGCAATTTCTATAAAAATTCCAATGATGTATTTCACAGGACTACAACAAATATTTCAAAATATTATATGGATTCACAAAAGGCCTTCTATAGCAACAGAGAGCCTAAGAAAGAACAAAGTTGGGGGAATAACACTACCTAATATCAAACTATAAGGCCATAGTTATCAAAACAGCATAGCCTTAGCATAAAAATACACATGGATCAATGGAACAGAATAGAGAGTCCAGAAAAAAACCCACACCTTTATAGTCAATTAATATTTGATAGAAGTAAGCACATACAATGGGCTAAATATACTTTATTCAATAATTGGTGTTGGAAAATTTGGATAGATATGTAAAGAAAAAATGAAACTAGACTACCTTCTTACACCACAAACAAGAATAAATTCAAAATGGATTAAAGACTTAAATGTTAGACCCCCAAACCATAAAAATCCCAGAAGAAAACATAGGCAGTAAAGTCTCAGACATTGCATGTAGCAATATATTATCTGATATATCTCCTCAGGCAAGGGAAACACAAGAAAAAGATAAACAAACAGGACTATATGAAAATAAAATTTTTTGTGCAGCAAAGGAAACCATCAACAAAATAAAAAGACAAGCCATGAAATGGGAGAACATATTCACCAATACATCTGGGAAAGGGTTAATATCCAAAATTTATATAGAACTTATAAAACTCAAAACCACAAAAACAATCCAATCAAAAAATGGGTAAAGGACCTGAACAGACACTTCTGCAAAGAGGTCATACAGATGGCCAAGAGACATATGAAAAGATGCTCAATGTCACTAATCATCAGAGAAATGCAAATTAAAACCACAGTGAGATATCATCGCACACTTGTCAGAATAGCTATCATCAGTAAATCAACAAACAGCAAGTACTGGTGAGGATGTGGAGTAAAGGGAACACTTTGTCATTTTTCATGGGATATGAAGCAATATGAAGATAACCAAAAAAATTAAAAATCGATCTGCCTTTTGACCCAGTGATCCCATTTCTGGGAATATATCTGAAGAAACTCAAAACACCAACTTGAAAAAATACAAGCACCTGATGTTCACTGCAGCATTTTTAAGAATTGCCAAGATATGGGAGCAGCCCAAATGTCCATTAATAGATTGGGTTAAACAACTATGGGACATTTATACAATGGAATGTTACTCTGCTGTCAAAAAGAAGAAATTTTAACCTTTGTGACAGCATGGATGGACCTGCAGAACATTATGCTAAGGGAAAGTAAGCCAGTCAGAGAAAGACAAATACCATATGATTTCAGTCATATGTAGAATCTAATGAAGAAATTGAACTAACAGGCAAGATAGAGAAAGACTTATAGATAGAGAGCAGGATGACAGCTATGGGGGCATTAGGAAGTGGTGGAATCTGGTAAAAAGGAAAAAAGACTCATTGATGTGAATAACAGTTTGGTGCTTGTGGGTGCTGGGGGCTTAAGGTGGATAAAATACTTTTAATAAAGTATTTTATATTACTTTATTAAAAGGAATTGCCAAAATTTTATACTCTTAATGTGTCAGAAAAATCTATCTCCTGGTTTCCCTCATTTGCTCATAATTTTTTTAAAAATTATTTTTCCCCATTATTTATTGTATTTTATTTCCATGACCATTTATCCCCCTTGTACTCTCTTCCAACTCCACTCACCCCTTCCACCCCTATAATCACCACCCTTTTGTCCATGTCCATCAGTCCTTTTTCTTTTTGGATAAATTCCTCTACTCCCCAGCCAAAACCTCTTAGATCTTCAGCCTGCTCTCTATCTAACAGTCTGTCTGTGTTTTGCTTGTTAATTCAGTATTATTTACTATTGTAATTCCTTTTTATACATTGTGCATTTGGGACTTACTTAGATGAGATCACTTAAATACCAACTTCTAAAGAATCTATTCTTTCCCTATTGACCAAAGATGACATTTCTGTTAAATATCAAGTTTCTGTATATACATCAGTATGTTTCTGAATTTTATTCTACTGATCTAATTGTCTGCTCCATTACTGGTTCACTGGTTCACAAAGTTATAATTAAAATAATTTTGAGATTATACACACACACACATATTTGATTTACTGAATACTTTTTTCCTTTTTAAGGTTGAGGACTGCCACATTGTAAGTCATGACTTCTATTTTTAGTTGTTGTTCTTGTACAGTTTTCTATCTTTTACTACCATCCTAGTCCCCTGCCCCAGCCCTCCCCACCTGCCTTCCATTTCCACCCCACCCCCAGTTTTAGTCCATGTGTCTTTTATAATTGTTGCTCCAAACCCTTCCCCTTTTCCCCTGAAATTCGCTTCCATTTCCCCTCTGGTATCTGTCAGCCCATTCTCAATTTCATTGTCTTTGGTTATATTCTGATTGTTTGTCTGTTTTGTTAGTTATGTTCCTGTTAAAGGTGAGATCATATGGTAATGGTCTTTCAATGCCTGGCTTATTTCGCTTAGCATAATGCTCTCCAGTTCCATCCATGCTGTCGTGAAGGGCAGGAGCTCCTTCTCTCTTTCTACTGCATAGAATTCCATTGTGTAAATGAACCATAGTTTTTTATCCAATCATTCACTGATAGGCACTTTGGTTGCTTCCAACACATGGCTATTGTAAATTGTACTGCTACGACACTTGGGGTGCACAGGTTCTTTTGGATTGGTGTTTCAGGGTTCTTATGATATAATCCTAGCAGTAGAATTGCTGGGTCAAAAGGTAGATCCATTTTTAGTTTTCTTAGAAAATTCCATACTGCTTTCCGTAGTGGTTGTACCAGTCTGCCATCCCACCAATAGTGCACTAGGGTCCGCTTTTCTCCACAACCTCTCCAACACTTGTTATTTGTTGCTTTGTTTGTGATGGCCATTCTGACTGGTGTGAAGTGGTATCTCATTGTGCTTTTAACTTGCATCTGTCTGATAGCTAGCGATATTGAGCATCTTTTCATATGTCTCTGGATCCTCTGTATGTCCTCCTTGGAGAAGTGTCTGTTCAAGTCCTTTGCCCATTTTTTAATTGGGTTGCTTGTCTTCATGGAGTGGAGTTGTGTAAGTTCTTTATATATTTTGGAGATTAAACCCTTGTCTGAGATATCAATGGACAATATGTTTTCCCATACAGTTGGTTCTCTTTTTATTTTGATACTGCTTTCTTTAGCCATGCAGAAGCATTTTATTTTGATGAGATCCCATCTGTTTATTCTTTCCTTTATGTCCCTTGCTCAGGGGACATACCAGTAAAAATGTGGCTGCGAGAAATATCAGATTTTCCTGCCTATGTTCTCCTCTAGGACTTCAATGGTGTCACGGCTTATACTTAAATCTTTTGTCCACCTTGAATTTATTTTTGTGTATGGTGTAAGTTGGTGTTCGAGTTTCATTCTTTTGCACGTAGCTGTCCAGTTCTCCCAACACCACTTGTTGAAGATGGTATTTTCACTCCATTTTATGTTGCTGCCTCATCTGTTGAAAATTAATTGACTGTAGAGAATTGTGTTTATTTCTGGGCTCTCTGTTCTATTCCACTGGCCCATGTTCCTGTTTTTGTGCCAGTACCTAGCTGTTTTGATTATAGTGGCCTTGTTATACAGTTTGATATCAGGTGTTGTGATCCCTCCTACTTTGCTCTCCTCAAAATTGCTGCAGCTATTCAAGGTCATTTATGGTTCCATATAAATTTTTGAAGTGTTTGTTCTATATCTGTGAAATATGCCATTGGCACTTTAACAGGATTGCATTGAATCTGTAAATTGCTTTGGGTAGTATGGAAATTTTGATGTTAATTCTTCCAATGCATGAACATGGTGTATGTTTCCATTTGTTTGTGTCTTCCTTGATTTCTTTCTTCAGTGTTGTGTAGTTTTCTGAATAGAGGTCTTTTACCACCTTGGTTAGGTTTATTCCTAGGTATTTTATTATTCTTTTTGCTATATTGAATGGGATTTTTTCTTAACTTCTGCTTCTGCTGTTTCATTGTTGGTATACAAAATGCCTTTGATTTCTGGATATTGACTTTGTATCCTGCTGTTTGGCCAAATTCATTTATTAGGTCGAGCAGCTTTTTGGCCGAGTCTATAGGATTTTCTATGTATATTATAATGTCACCTGCAAACAATGGTAGTTTTGTTTCCTCCTTTCCAATTTGGATGCATTTTATTTTCTTTTCTTGTCTAATCGCTGTGGCTAAGACTTCCAATACTATATTGAATAGAAGTGGTGAAACTGGACAACCTTGTCTTGTTCCCCATCTTAATGGAAAATGTTTTAGTTTTTGCACGTTGGGCATGATGTTGGCTGTAGGTCTCTCATATATGGCCTTGATTATGTTGAGCAATGCTCCCTCTATTCCCACTTTGCTGAGTGCTTTTATCATAAATGGGTGCTGTACCTTATCAAATGCTTTCTCCACATCTATTGATATAATCATGTGATTTTTGTCTTTGCTTTTGTTTATGTGATGAATTACATTTACTGATTTGCGAATGTTAAACCAACCTTGCATACCTGGAATGAATCCCACTTGGTCATGGTGTATGATGATTTAATGTATTGTTGGATGCAGTTTGTCAATATATTGTTGAAAATTTTAGCATCTATGTTCATCAGCGATATGGGCCTGAAGTGTTCTTTCTTTGTTATGTCTTTATCTGGTTTGGGGAATAAAATGATGCTGGTTTCATAAAAAGAGTTTGGGACTCTTCCATCATTTGGATTTTTTCGAAAAGTCTGTGAAGGAAAGGGGTTAGCTCTTCCTTAAATGCTTTGTAAAATTCTCCTGTGAAACCATCAGGTTCAGGGATTTTGTGTATCGGGAGTTTATTGATTACTGCTTCAATTTCATCTGCTGTTATTGATCTGTTTAGGCTTTCTGCTTCTTCTTCATTGAGCTTTGAGACATTTTATTTTTCTAGAAACTTATCCGTCTTACCTATGTTTTCAAATTGCTTGGCATACAGTATTTCATAGAAATTTCTTACAATCCTTTATATTTCTGTGGTGTGAGTTGTAATCTCTCCTCTTTCATTTCTGATTGTATTTATTTGAGTCCTCTCTCTTTTTTTCTTGATGAGCCTGCTTAAAGGCTTGTCAATTGTGTTTATCTTTTCCAAAAACCAGCTCCTGGATTCACTTGTCCTTAGAATTGTGCTCTTAGTCTCCTTGCCATTTAATTCTGCTCTGATCTTGGTTATTTCCTTCCTTCTACTTGTTCTGGGCTGTCTTTGTGGTTGTTCCTCGAGTTCTTGTAGGCGTAGGGTTATGTTGTTTGTTTTGAAATGTTTCTATCTATTTTAGGTAGGCTTATATTGCTATGAATTTCCCTCTGAGGACTGCATTCGCTGTGTCCCATAACTTTTGCATCGTTGTCAGTCCATTTTCATTTGTTTCCAGAAACTTTTTGATTTCCTCCCTAATTTGATTCTGGACCCATTCATTGTTTAATAGCATGCTATTCAATCTCCATGATTTTGTGGGTTTTGGGTTTTTCCCCTTGTGGTTGGTTTCTCGTTCCAGTCCCTTGTGATCAGAGAAAATGCTTGGTATGATTTCCATTTTCTTGAATTTGCTGTGGCTTGTTTTGTGTCCTATCATGTGGTCTGTCTTTGAAAATGTTCCATGTGCATTTGAAAAGAATGTGTATTTAGTTTCTTTGGGATGAAGGGCTTTATATATATCAGTGAAGTCCAGTTCATCTAGAGTGTTGTTCAATGCCACAATATCTTCGATGATTCTTTGTTTGGAAGATATCTCCATTTTTGACAGTGGGGTATTAAAATCCCCTACTATAATTGTGTTGCTGTCAATATCTTTCTTGTAGTCCTCTAAGATTTTCTGTACGTATTTAAGTGCTCCTATATTGGGTACATATATATTTACAACGTTTATGTCTTCTTGGTGGGTTTTTCCCTTGAGTATTAAGAAGTGACCTTCTGGGTCTCTCTTTATGGCTCTTCCTTAGAAGTGTATTTTGTCTGATATCAGTATTGCTACCCTGGCTTTTTTCCCTGTCCATTCGCTTGGAAAATTTGTTTCCAGCCTTTCACTTTGAGTCTGTGTAGGACTTTTGTCCTGAGGTGGGTCTCTTGTAGGCAGCATATGTGTGAGTCATGCTTTCTTACCCATTCAGCTATTCTAAACCTTTTGATTGGAGCATTTAATCCATTTACATTCAACGTTATTATTGATAGGTACTTATTCATTGTCATTTTCCTGCCTGTGTCCCTGTCCCTTCCCCTTCCCCTTTCTCTCTCTCTCTCTCTGTCTCTCTCTGTCTCTCTCTCTCTCTCTCTCTCTCTCTCTCTCTCTGTCTCCATCTCCATCTCTCTCCTCTCTTCATTCCTTTCCTTAAAGCAGTCCCTTTAGTATCTCTTGCAGAACTGGTTTGGTAGAGCTGTATTCTTTTAGAGTTATTTTGTCTGGAAAGCTCCTTATTTGGCCTTCTATCTTGATTGAAAGCCTTGCTGGGTAAAGTAGTTTTGGTTGGAGGCCTCTGGTTCTCATTACTTGGAATATTTCTTGCCATTCTCTTCTGGCTTGGAGCATTTCCATTGAGAAGTCAGCTGCTAACCTAATCGGGGCTCCCTTGTATGTTACTTCCTTTTTCTTCCTTGCCACCTTGAAGATTCTCTCTTTGCCTTGGAATTTGGCATTTTAATTATGATGTGTCTCAAAGTGGGACTCTTTGGGTTACTCTTTATTGCGACTCTGTGTTTCCTTGATTTGTGTGACTTTTTCTCTCATCAAATTAGGGAAGTTTTCCATTATTACTTTTTGAATTTTAATTTTTTTATTTTAATTGTTCTTCTTGTACAGTTTTATGTCTTTTACTCCTATTCCAGTCCAATGCCCCACCCCTCCCCACATCCCTCCCATTTCCAAACCCTCCTTGTTTTTCTTCATGTTTCCTTTATGCTTGTTGCTCCAAACCTTTCCCCTTTCCCCCTTCAATTCCCTCCCCTCTCCCCTCTGGTGAGTATCAGCCCCTTCTCAATTTCAGTGACTTTGGTTATATTATACCTGATTGTTTATTTTGTTGATTAAGTTCCTGTTAAAGGTGAGATCATATGATATTTGTCTTACACTGCCTGGCTTATTTTGCTTAGCATAATGCTCTCCACTTCCATCCATAATGTTGTGAAGGGCAGGAGCTTATTCTTTCTTTCTGCTGCATAGAATTCCATTGTGTAAAAGTACCATAGATTCTTGATCCATTCATTTATTGATGGGAACCTAGGGTGCTTCCAACACCTGGCTATTGTAAATTGTGTTGCTATGAACATTGGGGTGCATAGATTCTGTTCGATTGGTGCTTCACGGTTCTTAGAATATAATCCTAGCAGTGAAATTGCTGGGTCAAAAGGTAGATCCATTTTTAGTTTTCTTAGAAAATTCCATACTGCTTTCCATAGTGGTTGTACCAGTCTGCAATCCAACCAACAGTGCACTAGGGTCCGCTTTTCTCCACAACCTCTCCAACACTTGTTCTTTGTTGCTATATTTATGACGGCCATTCTGACAGGTGTGAAGTGGTATCTCATTGTGGTTTTAATTTGCATCTGTCTGATAGCTAGCGATATTGAGCATTTTTCATGTGTCTCTGGATCCTCTGTATGTCCTCCTTGGAGAAGTATCTGTTCAAGTCCTTTACCCATTTTTTAATTGGGTTGCTTGTTTTCTTAGAGTGGAGTCATGTAAATTCTTTATATATTTTGTGGATTAAACCCTTGTCTGAGGTATCAATGGAAAATATGTTTTCCCATACAGTTGGTTCTCTTTTTATTTTAATACTGTTTTCTTCAGCCATGCAGAAGCTTTTTATTTTGATGAGATCCCATTTGTTTATTCTTTCCTTTATGTCCCTTGCTTTAGGGGACATATCAGTAAAAATGTTACTGCATGAAATATCTGAGATTTTCCTGCCTATGTTCTCCACTAGGACCTTAATGGTGTCACAGCTTATATTTAAATCTTTTATCCACCTTGAGTTTATTTTTGTGTATGGTGTAAGTTGGTGCTCAAATTTCATTTTTTTTTTTTTGCACGTAGCTGTCCATTTCTCCCAACGTCAGTTGTTGCAGAGGCTACTTTTATTCCATTTTATGTTGCTGCCTCCTTTGTTGAATATTAATTGACTATAGAGAATTTGGTTTATTTCTGTGCTCTCTGTTCTATTCCACTGGTCCATGTTCCTGTTTTTGTGCCAGTACCAGGCTGTTTTGATTACAGTGGCCTTGTAATACAGTTTGGTGTTAGGTACTGTGATCCCTCCTACTATGCTCTTCTTTCTCAAAATTGCTGCAGCTATTTGAGGTCATTTATGGTTCCATATAAGTTTTTGAATTGTTTGTTCTATGTCTGTGAAATATGCCATTGGTACTTTGATAGGTATTGCATTGAATCTCTAAATTGCTTTGGGTAGTATGGACATTTTAATGATGTTAATTCTTCCAATCCATGAACACGGTATAAGTTCCTGTCTGTTTGTGTCTTCCTTCCTGTCTTTCTTCAGTGTTATGTGGTTTTCTGAGTATAGATCTTTTGCTTCCTTAGTTAGGTTTATTCCTAGGTATTTTATTTTTACTTTGCTATATCTAATGAGTTTTTTTCCATGACACCTGCTTATTCATTTTTGGTATACAAAAATGCCTTTGATTTCTGGATATTGACTTTGTATCCTGCTGTTTGACCAAATTCATTTATTAGGTCGAGCAGCTTTTTGGCCAAGTGTATAGGATTTTCTATGTACACTATCATGTCATCGGCAAACAATGATATCTTTGTTTTCTACTTTCCAATTTGTATGCTTTTTATTTCCTTTTCTTGTCTAATCACTGTGGCTAAGACTTCCAATACTATATTGAATAGAAGTGGTGAAACTGGACAACCTTGTCTTGTTCCCCATCTTAATGGAAAATGTTTTAGTTTTTGCACGTTGGGCATGATGTTGGCTGTAGGTCTCTCATATATGGCCTTGATTATGTTGAGCAATGCTCCCTCTATTCCCACTTTGCTGAGTGTTTTTATCACAAATGGGTGCTGTATCTTATCAAATGCCTTCTCCACATCTATTGATATGATCATATGATTTTTGTCTTTGCTTTTGTTTATGTGATGTATTACATGTACTGATTTGTGAATGTTGAACCAAACTTGCATCTCTGGGATGAATCCCACTTGGTCATGGTGTATGATGTTTTTAATGTATTGTTGGATGCAGTTTGCCAATATATTGTTGACAATTTTAGCGTCTATGTTCATCAGCGATATGGGCCTGAAGTTTTCTTTCTTTCTTGTGTCTTTATCTGGTTTGGGGATTAGGATGATGCTGGCTTCATAAAAAGAGTTTGGGAGTCTTCCATCATTTTGGATTTTTTCAAAAAGTTTTTGAATGATAGGGGTTAGCTCTTCCTTAAATGCTTTGTGAAATTCGCCTGTGAAAGCATCCGGTCCAGGGCTTTTGTGTGTTGGGAGTTTTTTTTTATTACTGTTTTTATTTCCTCTGCTGTTATTGGCCTGTTCAGGCTTTCTGCTGCTTCTTCATTGAGTTTTGGAAGATTATATTTTTCTAGAAACTTGTCCATTTCACCTAGGTTTTCAAATTTCGTGGCATACAGTTCTTCATAGTAATTTCTTACAATCCTTTATATTTCTGTGGTGTGAGTTGTAATCTCTCCTCTTTTATTTCTGATTGTGTTTATTTGGGTCTTCACTCTTTTTTTTCTTGATGAGCCTGCTTAAAGGCTGTCAATTTTGTTTGTTTTTGATGAACCAGCTCCTGGATTCATTGATCCTTAGAATTGTGCTTTTAGTCTCTATGTCATTTAATTCTGCTCTGATCTTCGTTATTTGTTTCCTTCTACTTGCTCTGGGCTGTCTTTGTTGTTGTTCCTCAAGTTCATGTAGGCATAGGGTTAGGTTGTTTGTGTGAAATGTTTCTATTTTTTTTAGGTAGGCTTGTATCGCTATGAACTTCCCTCTGAGGAATGTGTTTGCTGTGTCCCAAACGTTTTGGGTGGTTGTGAGTTCATTTTCATTTGTTTCCAGAAAATTTTGATTTCTCCCTTAATTTTTTCTTGACCCACTGATTGTTTAATAGCATACTATTCAATCTCCATGATTTTGTGGATTTTCAGTTTTCCCCTGTGTGGTTGCTTTTTAGTTTCAGTCCCTTGTGGTCGGAGAAAATCCTTGGTATGATTTCCATTTTTTTGAATTTGTTGAGGCTTTTTTGGTGTCCTGTTATGTGGTCTATCTTTGAAATATTCCATGTGCATTAGAAAAGAATGTGTATTTAGTTTCTTTGGGATGAAGGGCTCTATATATATCAGGTAAGTCCATTTCATCTAGAATGTTGTTCAATGCCACAATATCTTTGTTGATTTTTTGTTTGGAAGATCTGTCCATTTTTGACAATGGGGTGCTACAATCCCCTACTATAATTGTGTTGCTGTTAATATGTTTCTTGAAGTCCTCTAAGATTTTCTTGATGTATTTAGGTGCTCACAATGTTTATATCTTGTTGGTGCATTCTTCCTTTGAGTATTATGAAGTGACCTTTATGGGCCTTCTTTTGAAGTCTATTTTGTGTGATATGAATATTGCTACCCCAGCTTTTTTTTCCCCAGTCCATTTGCTTGAAAAATTTGTTTCTAGTGCTTCACTTTGAGTATGTGTAGGTCCTTTGTCCTGAGGCGGGTTTCTTGGCTTCAGCATATGTGTGGGTCATGGTTTCTTATCCATTCAGCTATTCTAAGCCTTTTGATTGGAGCATGTAATCAATTTACATTTAAGGTTATTACTGATAGGTACTGATTCATTGCCATTTTTGTGCCTGTGTTCCTCTCTCTATATGTCTTTTTCTTCCTT
This sequence comes from Anoura caudifer, assembly GCA_004027475.1. NCBI lineage: Eukaryota > Metazoa > Chordata > Mammalia > Chiroptera > Phyllostomidae > Anoura > Anoura caudifer. The sequence continues at coordinate 50,747 of PVKU01004241.1, forward strand.
TCCTTGTAGCAGTCCCTTTAGTATGTCTTGCAGCATTGGTTTGGTAGAGGTGTATTCTTTTAGAGTTATTTTTTCTGGAAAGCTCCTCATTTGGCCTTCTATCTTGATTGAAAGCCTTGCTGGGTAAAGTAGTCTTGGTTGCAGGCCTTTGGTTCTCATTACTTGGAATATTTCTTGCCATTCTCTTCTAGCTTGGAGTGGTTTCATTGAGAAGTCAGCTACTAGCCTTATCAGACCTCCCTTTTATGTTACTTCCTTTTTCTCCCTTGCTGCCGTTACGATTCTCTTTTTGTCTTGGAATTTTGCCTTTTTAATTATGATGCGTCTTGAAGTGGGCCTCTTTGGGTTCCTCTTGATTGGGACTCTATGTTTCCTGGATTTGTGTGACTTTTTCTCTCATCAAATTAGGGAAGTTTTCCATCATTACTTTTTCAAATAGGTTTTCTATCCCTTGCTCTTCTTGTTCTCCTTCTGGTATCACTACTACATGGGTATCATTACATTTCATATTGTCTTGAATTTCTCTTAATCCCTCTTCCTTCTTTTTGAGCCTCTTTTCCTTTTTTTGCTCTTTCTGGGTGTTTTTTTCTACTTTGTCCTCCAACTCGCTAATCCAATCTTCTGCTTCATCTATTCTGCTTTTCATTCCTTCCACTCTGTTCTTTAGTTCTGAAATTGTATTCTGCATTTCTGGTTGGCCCTTGTTGATAGTTTCTATTTCCTTTTTCATGATGATATAGTTTGCAGTGAGTTCATTGTAACTTCCCTGTAGTTTCTGGTAGCTCATTGAGAGCTCATGGAACTTCCTGACAACCATAGCTTTGAACTAAAAATCTGATAGTTGAGTTGCCTCTGTTTTATTTAGCATTCTTTCTGTGGCTTGCTCGTTTCCTTTCATATGGGGATTATTTCTTTGTCTTTCCATTGTTTTTGAGGCTCTTCTTGTTGGCCTGAGCTTCTTAAATTGATCTGTTCTGGCTCCCTGGGATTATGCTGTGAACTTCTGTGGTAGAATACCTGTGAGCTTCAGTGGTGCTGTCTGCTTCAGGTATCCTGGTGTTCATATGTTCCACTGTCTTATCTTTTGAAATGCCCCCTCCTTGGCACCAACACTGTTTTTTTCACCATTCCAGGGTGTTGTTTTTTGTTTTGTTTTTGTCTCACTTGTGGGTATTTAAAAAGAGAAAAGAGAAAAAAATGGAAAGAGAAGAAAGAAGAGAAGAAAGAAAAAGAAGAGGAAGGAAGAAGAGATCAAATTTGAAAAAAAGGAAGAAGGAATAAAACAAGAAAGAAATAACGAGAAGCAAAGAGCATTCAGGGGTAAAAAAATAAAATTAATGAGAATATAATAGAAAAAATAAAATGAAAAAAAGGAAAAAAAAAAAGAACAAGGAAAAAACCAACAACTCTTGCTGTTTTCAATCTTGCCAAGCCGGTGTTTCTGGTCTTGCTGGCTGCCATGGCCTAGTGATGACTATATCACTTTTCTCCCTGTTCAGCACTCAGTTATATTTGTGCTAGTATTCCCAGAGCTAGCCCTGGGCCTCTTTGCCCAGGGCCTCAGGTGTATGTTCTGAGGAAGTGTGTGCTTACCTCAGTCGCATGCAGGTGTCTATGATCTCTCAGCCACCGATGGTCATACACGGGTGCCAATCCTCATGCAATTGTCCTCGATGGCAGGCTCGGACAGTCGCACGAACTCAGGCATGCAGCCATCTCAATGGCGCCAGGTGCCGAAAGTTGTTGGAGCTCACACGTGCAGCCGTCCCGCAGGCGCCAGGAGTGAACAGTCTCCCGAGCTCAGGCATGCAGCCAACCCACAGGCGCCGGGTACCAACAGTCCCGCGAGGTCAGGTGTGCAGCTGGCCCGCGAGCTCCGGGAGCTAGCAGTCCTGCGAGCTGAAGTGTGCGGCCATCCCGATGGCACTGGGTGCTGGTCGTACTGCGAGCTCTGGCATATAGAGCTGTCCTCCCTGGGCTGTGCGTGGGTGTTCACACCCCCAGCTTGTCTGCCAGTGAGACCCCAACTCCTCTCTGTGAGATTTCAAGCAACTAGGTTTATCCCGGTGCAGCTAAAACCTTTTTTGGCTGGGGAAGGAGCGGTTGACCAAACTCCCTCCCTAATCTTTTGGCGAGCCTGGCGAGCACTGGCCCGGGGCCTCAGTCCCTGCAATTGGTGTCCACGCTGCCCCTTGGGCTCTTACTGTTCTGAAGTACTCTCCTTACTGTCTGGTTTTTCAACGTTCACTACAATTTTCGATCTCCTGTTTTCAAATATGCTGTGTTTCTGATGGCTGTTTGCTCTGTTCTGATGTAAATTGGCCAGGATTTTCTCCTGTGTGTAGGGGGAAGTGGAATGTGCTCCTTCCTACCACACTGCCATCTTCCTCTCTCTCCATCATTACTTTTTCAAATAGGTTTTCTATCCCTTGCTCTTTTTCTCCTTCTGGTATCCTTATTATACAGGTATTATTATGTTTCATATTGTCTTGCATTTCTCTTAATCCCTCTTCATTCTTTCTGAGCCTCTTTTCCTTTTCTTGCTCTTTCTGGATGTTTTTCACTACTTGGTCCTCCAACTCCCTGATCCCATCTTCTGCTTCATCAACTCTGCTTTTCATTCCTTCCACTGTGTTCTTCAGTTCAGAAATTGTTTTCTTCATTTCCTCTAGGTCCTTGTTGATAGTTTTTATTTCCTTTTTCATGTTGATATAGTTTGCAGTGAGTTCATCAGAGCTTCCCTGTAGTTTCTGGTAGCTCATTGAGAGCTCATGGAGCTTCCTGACAACCATTGCTTTGAACTCAAAATCTGATAGTTGAGTTGCCTCCTTTTCATTTAGCATTCTATCTGGGGCTTCCTCCTTTCCTTCCATTTGGGGATTGTTTCTTTGTCTTCCCATTGTTTGTGAGTCTCTACTTGTTAGCCTCAGCTTCTAAAATTGATCTGTTCTGGCTCCCTGGGATTATGGTGTGAACTTCTGTGGTAGAATACCTGTGAGATTCAGTGGTGCTGTCTCCTTCGGTTATCCTGGTGTTTACAGCTTCCACTGTCTCAGCTGTTGAAATGCCCCCTCTTTGGGACCAAGTCTGTTTTTTCACCATTTCAGGGTGTTTCTTTTGTTTTGTTTTTGTCTCACTCATGGACATGTAAAAGGAGAAAAGAGGAAGAAAAATATGAAAAGAGAAAAATGAAAAGAACAAAAAGAAAAGCGAATAAAGAGGAAAGAAGAAGAGATAAAATTGAAAAGAAAGGAAGCAGGAATAAAACAAGAAAGAAGTAATGAGAAGCAAAAGGAGTTGAGGAGTAAAAAAAGATAAAAATAATTAAAAAAATTACTGGCCAAGATGGAGGCGTAGGTGGACACACTGCGCCTTCTCTCACAACCAAAATTAAGGACAACAAAGATTTAGAAACAAGAAAACATCCAGAACGCACAGAAAACTGAACTGTACAGAAGTCCAACAACCATTCATCCAGACTGGTAAGAGAGGTGGAGGTGCGGCAGGAAAAAGTGGAGGTGTGGACCAGGCACACAAACAGCAGCGGCTAGCAGACCCCAGTTGCACAGGTGGCAGCTAGCAGACCCGAGGGGCACAGAGGGGGCTAGCAGACACCGGGCACGGGGTGGCAACTGTGCAGACCCAGTGAGGCTGCACAAGGTGGCTGACTGACCAGGTGGTCCCACATTTGGGTGCAGATACTCCAGGAGAAGGGGAAGCAGCGGAAGGGCTGGAATCCGAGACAGAGCAGAGCAAACGCCATTGTTACCTCTCGGAACCCGCCCCCACATACAGAGTCACTACCTAGTGACTGGGCTGCCCCGCCCTGGGGAACACCTAAGGTTCCACCTCTCACTACGTAACAGCTGCGACTAGACCAAAAACAAACAAACAAACAAAAAAACGGAAACAAAAATGGCTCAAACCGGACAACAAATCAAAGCCCCAGAGCCAATTTATCTAAATGACAAAGAGATAGCCAACCTATCAGATGCACAATTCAAAGCCCTGGTGATCAGGATGCTCACAGAATTGGTTGATTTTGGTCACAAATTAGATGAAAAAATGAAGGTTACAATAAGTGAAATGAAGAAAAATGCACAGGGAACCAATAGAGATGGGAGGGAAACTGGGACTGAAATCAGTGGAGTAGACCAGAAGGAAGAAAGAAAGAACCAAACAGAAAAGAATGAAGAAACAGGAATTCAAAAAAGTGAGGATAGGCTTAGGAACCTCTAGGACATCTTTAAACATCCCAATATCCTAATTATAGGGGTACCGGAAGGGGAAGAGGAAGAGCAACAAGTGGAAAAGTTATTTGAACAAATAATAATGGAGAACTTCCCCAATCTGGCAAAGGAAATAGACTTCCAGGAAGTCCAGGAAGCTCAGAGAGTCCCAAAGAAGTTGGATCCAAGGAGGAACACACCAAGGCATATCATAATTACATGAGCCAAGATTAAAATGGAGAGAATTCTAGAAGCAGCAAGGAATAAGGGGACAGTCACTTACAAAGGAGTTCCCATCAGACTGTCAGCTGATTTCTCAAAAGAGACCTTACAGGCAAGAAGGGGCTGGAAAGAGGTATCCCAAGTCATGAAAGTCAAGGACTTACATCCAAGATTGTTCTATCCAGCAAGGCTGTCATTTAGAATGGAAGGGAAGATAAAGTGCTTCTCAGATAAGGTCAAGTTAAAGGAGTTCATCATCACCAAGCCCTTATTATATGAAATGTTAAAGGGACTTATCTAAGAAAAAGAAGATAAAAAATATGACAGTAAAAAGTCAGCAAACTCACAGTTATTAACAACCACACCTAAAACAAAAGTCAACTAAGCAAACCAATATAACCAGAGCAGAAACACAGAATTGGAGATCACATGGAGGGTTCGCAACAGGGGAGTAGGAAGAGGAGAGAGGGGGACAAGGTACAGAGAACAAGTAGCATTGATGGTGGGAAGAAAATAGACAGGGGGAGGGCAAGAATAGTGTGGGAAATGTAGAAGCTAAAGAACTTATGACACATGGGCATGAACTAAAGGGGGGAATGTGGGTGGGAGAGGGTGTGCAGGGTGGAGGGGAATGAATGGGGGAAAATGGGACAACTGTAATAGCATAATCAATAAAATATATTTAAAAAATAATAAAAAATAAAAAAAAATTCTTGCTGTTTTCAATCTTGCCAAGCCAGTTTTTTCTGGTCTTGCTGACTTCAACAGCTGAGAAGTGAAGGCATTGTTTTTCTCCCTGTTCAGCACTCAGATATCTTTGGGCTATTCTCCTCAGAGCCAGCCCAGGGCCTCTCTGCACAGGGCCTCAGTCGTATGTTTTGAGGTGGTGTGCGCCTTACCTGGTTTCGCGTGGGCGTCTATGATATTGTAGCCTTGTGTGTTCACAGATAGGCACCGATTGTCACGCAAACATCCCGATGGTGTGCGGGTGCCGATCGATCATCACACAGCCGCCTCTGTTGTTGCGCGGGTGCCAACAGTTGCATGAGCTCTGGTGTGCAGTCCTCCCAGGACTATGCATGGGTATTCACATCCCCAGTTTGTTTGCTACTGAGACCTTAACTCCTCTCTGTGAGATTTCAAGCAATGAGGTTTATCCCGGTGCTTCTGAAACCGTGTTTGGCTGGGGAGGGAGCGGTTGTCCCAGCTCCCTCCCTCGAGTCTTGTGTCGAGCCTGGCGAGTGCCAGCCCGGGGCCTCAGCCCCCTCCCTGGTCTCCACGCTGCTCCCTGGGCTCTTATTGTTCTGAAGTACTCTCCTTACTGTCTGGTTTTTCAATGTCTGCCACAATTTTCAATCTCCTGTTTTCAAATATGCTGTGTTTCTGATGGCTGTTTGTTCTGTTCCACTGTAAATCGGCCAAGTTTTTTTCCCATGTGGAGGGGGAAGTGGAATGTGCTCCCTCCTACCGTGCCACCATCTTCCTTCCTTAATCCTTAGTTTTTTTTATTGCTGTTCAAGTACAGTTGTCTCCATTTCCCACCCCCAGCAATCTCTCCCGACCCACCCATCCCAACTTGCACCCTCAATCCTACACTCCTTTGGCTTTGTCTATGGGTCCTTTATATATGTTCCTTGACAACCCTTCACCTACTTTCCTCCACTATCCCCTTCCCCTCTCTCCTCTGGTTTTTGTCAGCTTGTTCTTTATTCCCATGTCTCTGGATATATTTTCTTGCTTATTTGCTTTGTTGATTATATTCCACTTATAAGTGAGATCACATGGTATTTGTCTTTCACTGCCTGGCTTACTTATTTCCCTTAGCGTAATGCTTTCCAATTCTATCCATGGTGTCCCAAAGGGTAGGGGCTCATTTCTTTTTGCTTTGTAGTATTCCACTGTGTAAATGTACCATAGATTTTTTTTGATGCATTCATTTACTGATGTGCACTCAGGTTGCTTCCAGAACTTGGCTATTATAAAAAGTGCTGCTATGAATATTGAGGTGCATAGGGTCTTCTGAATTGGTGTTTCAGGATTCTTATGGTATAATCCCAGTGGTGGAATTGTCGGGTCAAAAGGTGGTTTGATTTTTAGTTTTCTGAGGAAATTCCATACTGTTTTCCATAGTGGTTGTAGCACTCTGCAGTCCCACCAACAGTGCACTAGGGTTCTCTTTTACCCACAACCTCTCCAGCACTTGTTTCTTGATTTGGTCATAATGGCCATTCTCACCTGTGTGAAGAGGCATCTCTGATGGCTAGTGATGCTGAGCATCCTTTCATATGCCTCTGGGTCCTCTGTATGTCCTTGGAGAAATGTCTGTTCAGGTCCTTTGTTCATTTTTAACTGAATTTTTTGTCTTCCAGGAATGGAATTGTGTGAGTTCTTTATACATTTTGAAGACCAAACCCTTGTCCAAGGTATCATTGGCAAATATATTTTCCCATATGTTTGGTTTCCTTTTCATTTTGCTGATGTTTTCTTTAGCCATGTAGAAGCTATTTTCATGAAGACCCATTTGTTTATTCCTTCCTTTATGTCCCTTGCTCTAGGGGACATATCGGTGAAAATATTGCTGCATGGAATATTCTGAGATTTTCCTGCCTATGTTCTTCTCTAGGACTTTTATGGCATCGTAACTATAGTTAAGTGTTTTATCCATCTTGAGTTTATTTTGGTGTATGGTGTAAGATGGAGGTCAAGTTTCATTTTTTTGCATGTAGCTGAGAAGATATACCAACACTATTTTGTTGAAGTGGCTATGATTACTCTGTTTTATGCTTTTATACCTTTGTTGAGTATTAATTGACCATAGAGACATGAGTTTATTTCTAGGCTCTCTATTCTGTTCCATTGATCTATGTGTCTGTTCTTATGCCTATACCAGGCTGTTTTGATTATGGTGGCCTTGTAATACAGTTTGATATCAGGTATCAGGCTCTCTTGTTGTATTTGGCTTTTACCTGTTGGTGGCTCCTTTGTTTGTGGGTTTTCCCCTCCAGCAGTTTACTGTTATTCACAACTCCCACCTTGTCTTGTATGCTGTTGTGTAGTTGTAACAAAGCAGTATTACCAGACAACCAAACCTACACCAGCAAAAAGAAACCCCCTACCACATCAGCAGTATGAACTGTAACTGAACTAAGATTAATTAAGTTGAAGAGAGATTGAGGATATTATGAGATATGACAAAAGGAATATGGGGTGACTAAAAGAGGGGAAAATGTGTGGTAAGAGGGAGAATTGACAAGAATTATGATAGAACTGAGGCAAGGAAAGGGAGAGGGCAAAACTTACAATGTAAGTAAAACTCAGAAGGGTGATGGCAACAATGGGGTAAGAAGAGGGAAAGGTATACTGTAAGGTCTGAAGTAAAATTGGAAAGGTACTGGACAAATGGAAGCAAAAGTGCAGAAAAACCACAGGAGGTTGATAGCAATGAGGGCTGAATGTTTAATAAAGGTGGAATGGGAATAAGAATATTGTAGAAAAGTGTAAAGTAAATAATATGTCTACAGTAAAGAAAAATGATTTTGAGAGGATGGGGGATGCAAACTAATGAGAGTAAGGAGCAAAGCCAAGGTTGAGTGATGGTAAAAAAAAGAGAAAAAAGGGACAGAGAAAACAATGAAATAAAATTCCTCACTCAAATGATCAGGGGTAGGGCAAAGGCTAAATAGAGTGAGAAAGTGGGAGAGTACTCTATGGAATTTAAAGTACAAATAAGTAGTAAACAAATGTGAGTTCCTTTGGAGAAGTACAGGAATAACTGTGGTATTTCACCCATGTAGCCACTGTTTATAAAAGGTGAAAAAGAAATAAGACACTTATTAGAATGAAAAAAGAATGTGAGCTCACCTGAGAAAGAAGAGTGCTTACACAAGATTAAATGCAGGAGAAATAGTGAAAGTAAGGGATAGAAACTTGGCATAGTGTGACAGAAAATAATGTTAACCACAATAGTAATAACGCTCAGGAAGATGGCAAAATGGATTAACACTGGGGAAAGGTGCTATGCTGCATTTGGAAAAACAATAGTATGATAACTAATATGTACTCTGAATAAAAAGAATAAAAATTAAAAGACCAAGAGTACTTGTGTTATTTGGAATACGAGTGAAGTGAAAGAAGAAAAATTAAAATGCAGTATGAAATGGAAACTAAAAAAACAAACCAAACAATAAAAACAAACAAACAAATGAAAAACTAAGGAAGCAGAAAGGGGGAAATAAAAAGAAACATGCAACTTCTGAAGCATAGCAAAATGAAATTTGTCTCAGCTGTTGGTATTCACCTTCTGTCTTCTCTCTGGATCTGTCTCCCGTTTTCTCACAACTCCAGTTCTTATTGTCTTACTCTTAATTTTTCAGATAGTATAGACATTTTAATGATGTCAATTCTTCCTATCCATGAGTGCAGTATGTTTCCATTTATTAATACCTTCTTCAGTTAGTTTCTTCAGTGTCTTATAATTTTTGAAATACAAGTCTTTTACATTCTTGGTTAAATTTATTCCTAGGGAGTTTTAAGTATATTTTATTGATTTTGCTATTACAGTTGTCCCAATTTTTTTCTTCCCTTTATCCCCCTCCTCCCTGCACTGCCCCCTTTACCCTCCAGCATTCCCCTGCCACAGTTCATGTCTATGGGCTGTACATATAAGTTCTTTGGCTTCTCCATTTCCTATACTATTCTTAACCTCCCCCTGTATATTTTGTACCTATCTATTTTACTTCTTATTCCCTGTACCTTTTCCACCCATTCTCCCCCTCCCCACTAATAACCTTCCATGTGATCTCCATTTCTGTGAAGCTGTTCCAGTTCTAGTTGTGTCCTGAGATTGCTTTTTTTTTAGGTTCAGTTGTTGATAGTTGTGAGTTTGTTGTCATTTTACTGTTCACAGATTCTATTTCTTAGATAAGTCCTTTTCCCATTTTATCTAATAAGGGCTTGGTGATGCTGAACTCTTTGAACTTGACCTTATCTGGGAAGCACATTTATCTACCCTTCCATTCTAAATGAGAACTTTGCTGGACAGAGTAATCTTGGATGTAGCACTTCACCTTTCATGACTGAGTACTTCTTTCCAACCCCTTCTTTTGTGTAAGGTTTCTTCTGAGAAATCATCTGACAGTCTTATGGGAACTCCTTGTAGGTAACACTCTCCTTTTCTCTTGCTGCTTTTAAGATTCTTTCCTTATCTTTAATCTTGGGTAACTTAATGATGATGTGTCTTGGTGTGTTCCTCCTCTTGTCCAATTTCTTTGGGACTCTCTGAGCTTCCTGGACTTTCTGGAAGTCTCTTTCCTTTGCCAGATTGGGGAAGTTCTCCTTCATTATTTTTTCAAATAAGTTTTCAAGTTCTTGTTCTTTCTATTCTTCTGGCACTCATGATTTGGATGTTGGTGCATTTGAAGTTGTCCCAGAGATTCTTAAGCCTTTCCTCATTTTTTTGAATTCTTGTCTCTTCATTCTGTTCCAGCTGGATATTGATTTCTTTCTTTTGTAACAAAATGTAGATTTGATTCCCAGTTTCCTTCCCTTCACTGTTGGTCCCCTGTATGTTTTTCTTTACAGTTTGTATAGCCTTCATTTCTTTCTTCATTTTGTGACTGAGCTCAATCAAATCTGTGAGCATCCTGATTACAAGTGCTTTGAACTGTGCATCAGATAGGTTGTCTATCTCTTCACTGTTTAGTTCTTTTTCTGGAGTTTTGATCTGTTCTTTCATTTTGGCCATATTTTTTTGTCTTGGTGTTCCTGTTACATGGCAAGGGGTAGAGGCTTAGGTATTTACTATGGTGAGGCAACCCTGTTTACTGTGTTATGGTGCTCTCTGTGGGGGAGGGTTCAGAGAGGGAACAATGCCTCCTATTTGGCTCTCGTCCCACTTTCTGTCACTTTCCACAAGTGGATTGTACCCTTTCAGGTAATGATTCGCAGGTGGGTGGGTTTGTGTACATTTTAGGATGCTGTGGGTCTTTCCAACAAAGTCTCCTGGGAGGCTGGGGGTTTCTCTTGGTACCACAAACCCCACACATTTTTTTTTTACAGCCTGGGGTTTTGAGTCTTTAGTTTCCTGCACTGAAAGTCAGTGTTTTGCAGTCTGACTCTCTCCCCTGTTGTTCCCCCAGGCTTGTCTGCCTGTGAATGTGGGACCATCCATTGGGTCTGTCTGCTGCTGCCTTGCCCTCCCTGGTCCTCCAGGTGTCACCTTGCCACGTGTCCTCTCTGCCCAGCTGCCCTACTCCACCCAGCTGCTCTTCTCCACTACTCCTACTGTCTGTTGAATGTTTCTTTAACTCCTTGGTTGTTGGACTTCCATGCAACTGTTTTTCTGGCAGTTCTGGGTGTTCTTTGTTTTTTAAATTAGTTGTTATCATTCTTTTCATTGTGCGAAGAAACAAAGAATTTCTGCCTACACCTCCATCTTGGCCAAAACTAAAAATTGCCTTGTGACCTGGCAATTCCACTGCTGGGATTATACCCTAAGAATCCTGAAACACTAATTCAAAAGAACCTATGTACCCCAATGTTTAAAGCAGCACAATTTACAATAGGCAAGTGCTAGAAGCAGCCTAGGTGCTCTTAACTAAATGAATGGATAAAAAAACTGAGGTACATTTATACAATAGAATGCTATGGAAAAGAAAAAAGGAGCTCCTACCCTTTTGACAGCATGGATGGAACTGGAGAGCATTATGCTAAGTGAAATAAGCCAGGTGGTAAAAGACAAATATCATATGATCTCACCTATAAGTGGAACCTAATCAACAAAACAAACAAGTGAGAAAAATAGAACCAGGAACATGGAAATAAAGAATAAAGTGATAGTGACCAGAGTGGAGAGAGAGGGAGATAACAGGGGAAAGAAAAAAAAAGGTCAAGTCAAAGAACATGTATAAAATACCCATGGACAAAGACAACAGGGGACAGAATGAATGTGGAAGTTGCCGGTGGGTAGGGCAGGGGTGAGTAATGGGGTAAAATGGAGACAACTGTAATTGAACAACAACAAAAAAGTGATTACAGTGTAGTTGCCACTGTTGCATTTGGGTTAAGGACTGAGGAAAGGGCCAAAGGGAAATTTCTGGGATTATATCCTTTTTAAAAAATCTGTACCCAAGGATACATTTATTTATTTTGGAGAGAGAAGAGAGAGAGGCAGAGAGAGAGGAGGGAGAGAGGGAGAGAGAGAGAGATTGACATAGGAGAGAAATATTGATTGGTTGCACCCCATACAAGCCCTGTCCAGGGATCCTACCTGAAACTTGGTTATGTGCCCTGACTGAGAATTGAACCCACAATTTCTTGGTGAATGGGACAATGCTCCTACCAAGTAAGCTGCTTGGCCAGGACTGGAGTTATATCTTGAAAGGGGTTGGTTACACAAGTGTTTGTCAAAATCCAGCAAATGTTCCCTTAAGATTTATGCATCTCATTTAATGTGAATTTTATATTAAAGGAAAAAGAACAACCACATATTTGTAGTTATGACATGCATGCTGAAGTAATTGGGAAGAAGTATGCAGTTGCTTCAATGTATGTTGAAATATATAAAAAATAAGTGAAAGAATGGAGAAAGAAATGGATAAATATGTGACAAAACATGTATACAAGATGTTGACGGTTAAAAATCAATGATGGATATATTAGTAGGCACTCTAAAATTCTTTCTACATTGTTGTATACAGTAATTTAAAAAATATTGGCAAAGAGCTAAAATATTAATTGTAAAACCTGGGTGATGGATATATAGGTATTCATTGTACAATACTTTTTCATGATTTTGAAAATTTTCACAATAACATGTTAAAACACTATGCTGAGATACCTATTTACTTCCATCAGGTTGGCCATAATCCAAGTTTTTCAACATAGGTATCAATGCTGTGTAGAAACAATCTCACTCATGCATTGCTGCTGGGAATGTAAAATGGTGCAATGAAGAGGAATATAACAATATCTACAGATGCACCTACCCTTCAATTCAGAAAATCCATTTTTATTTTTACTATTCTATCATACCTGTGCCCATATGCAATAACATGTATGAAAGTTTATTCAATATGGGATTACTTTTAATAAGAAAAAAATGTCAACAAACTCAATCTAGTAACTAATAACTGATAAAATAACTATGGTATATCCAAGCAATTCAACATTAGTCAGCCATTTTTAAAAAGTCAAGAGCTCTATGTACTTGTATGAAGTGATATCTAGTATATAATTTAAGTGAAATATGTAAAGTGCAAAAAGTCAAAAAGTTGTATACTATCTTTTGAGAAAGGTTTGTATTTGTCTAAAGGATCACTAGAAATACTAAATAAGTAACTAAAAATAGCTACATAAAGAATGCGAAGAAAAGAGTGGATGGAGATGGGATAAAAAAAAGATTTCTCAGTGTTACTTTTACACATATATGATTGTATCATTTATTCAATGAAATAAAACACAAAAGATACCCATGAAGAATGAAAAAAAAGCAGTTGACAGAGTAGCATCATATATTTTCCAGTTAATTGGACTCCTCACCCACAAACTTTCCCAACAGTTTCAGTATCTATAAAATCTAAAAGCAAATTGAGAAGTAGCAAATCCTTCATACCTTTTGGTCCAGGTAGCCCACCCAATCCAGTGTGTCCTGGAGGACCTGGAGGTCCTGGGAAACCATGATCTCCTTTTGGACCAAGTGTTCCTTTGAAACCTGGAAGTCCTGGAGGCCCTGGTGGCCCAGGTAGCCCAAATCCTGGTTCTCCCTAGAGCATATACAGGACAAAAGACAACAAAAACTCCTGTGACTTTCTCAGTACTGACTGTTTATCACAGATAATTTAAAGCAGAAAATATAAGGTAATGCTTCCCCCCACATGGGTGAGGAAGTAGAACAATTAAATTAAAAGTAATTGCTATGTTGGAGAGAATACCAAGAAAGATAGGGAACAGGGAACAGGGCTTAGTAAAACAAATTACATAATTTGAACTGGTTTCAGGACCAGAAAGAGACAACTGAGAGTATAAGAGTAAACTCAAGTGAGGACATGTGATTATAGACTGAGTATTATTAGATGATTATTTTTAATTTGAATAAGTATGGCATTGTGGTTTTGTATAAAGTTTCCACTTACTTAGAGATGGATACTAAAGTATTTATAGGTGAACTGGCCCAATTCTGACATTTGAGTTAAAATTCTTCAGCAAAGAAAGCAGGAGCAGATGAATAAATGTGACAAATTTTTGATAATTTGAAATGTGAGTGATGGATATATGAAAGTTAATTGTATCACTCCTTTTACTTTTGTGCTCATCTGAAAATGTTTCTAATAAAATAAAAGCAATGAATAAATAAAGAAGTGGCTTCTCATATGAGCTGGTGTCATGGTCAATTGTTCTTCCCATGGGGAAAAAATCTTGTAATGATGAAAACACAGGAAGTTTAAATTAAGCACAGAAAATACAGGAGCAATCAGGATAATTACATACTGTAGCAGTTTGCTGAAGGCTGACCAAAGAAAATTTTATTTATTTATTTACCTATTTAAAACAATTTGTAAAGATTTTATTTATTTATTTTTAGAGAGAGGGGAAGCACAGGAGAAAGACAGGGAAAGAAACATCAATGTGTGGTTGCCTCTCATGCGTACCCTACTGGGGACCCAGCCTATAACCCAGGCAAGTGCCCTGACTGGGAATTGAACAGGCAACCCTTTAGTTTGCAGGCCGGTGCTCAGTTCACTGAGCCACACCATCCAGGGCTGGTTGTTTCTGTTATGTGCCCTAACTGGGGATCAAACCCACAACCTTAGTGTATTGGCACAATGCTCTAACTGAGCTAGCTGGCCAGGGCTCCAGAAAATTTTAAATTAGCTAAGATACATTATATGAAATGCAAAGTGACTCAAAAAAATTCATCATCATCATCACCATCATCATCATATTAAAAATTGATACTACTCATTTGTAGCATATATTTGGGATGTAATCAGGACAAAGGGACAGCATGGAAAGCTCTTGACATGATATTCAACAGCATTTCAACCAATCATCACAAACAGGCATGAACAGACATTAAATGGGATGGTGATACTACACAGAAGTATGGGGGAGATGATGATTGTATTCTTTTGTCTATAATCTCTTATCTCAGGAAATAATTGGTCACTATGGAACATGTTTGAAATCTTTTTTTTGCTTCAAATATGATCTCTTGGACTATTAGAGACTGTTTTTGGTTAAATACCTTCAAATGAAAATATAATCAGCTAAGTGTCTTTATATAGTGAAGACTTGGGATGATGTGTAGGTCAAAAGATTTAAAACAAAGAAGTTTGAATACTGGGTAGGATGATTCCTCCAACTTTGTTTTTTCTCAGGATCACTATTGCTATGTGGAGCCTTGTGTAGGTCCATATAAATTTTTGAAATGCTTGTTCTACTTCTGTGAAATATGTCACTGGAATCTTGAGAAGAATTGCATTGAATCTATAGATTGCTTAGAGTAGTATGGACATTTTAATGTTAATTGTTCCTATCAATGAACTCAGTATATGATTCCAGTTATTTGTGTCTTCTTCAATTTCTTTCTTCAGTGTCTTATAATTTTCCTAGTACAGGTCTTTACATCCTTGGTTAGGTTTATTCATAGGTATTTTATTCTTATTGAAGTAATTGTGAACAGGATTGTTTTCTCAATTTCCATTTCTGTTAGTCCATTGTTGTCATATAAAAATGCAACTGACTCCTGGATATTAATTTTGTATTCTGCTACTTTGCTGAATTCATTTATCAGTTCTTGTAGTTTTTTGGTGGAATCTTTGGGGTTCTCTATGTACAGTATAATGTCAGCTGAAAATAAAGGCTGTTTTACACCTTCTGTTCCAATTATTATAAGACCAAAATAATCAAAACAGCATGGTACTGGCCTAAAAACCAACACATACATCAATGGAACAGAAGTGAGAGCTCAGAACTAAACCAACACCTTTATAGTCAATTAATATTCAACAGAAGAAGCAAGCATATACAATGGGCTAAAGATGGTTTGTTCAATAAGTGGTGTGGGAAAAAATCAAGAAGTTAGAAGACTCCCAAACTCTTTTTATGAATCCAGCATCATCCAAAACCCAAAAACAGACAAAGATATAATAAAGAAAGAAAACTTCAGGCCAATATCGCTGATGAACATAGATGCTAAAATCCTCAACAAAATATTGGCAAACCGCATCCAGCAATATGTTAAAAAGATCACACACCATGACCAAGTGGGATTCATCCCAGGGATGCAAGGATGGTTCAACATATGCAAATCAGTAAATGTAATACATCACAAAAATCACATGATCATGTCAATAGATACAAAAAAAATCATTTGATAAGGTATAGCACCCATTTATAATAAAAACACTCAGCAAAGAGGGACTAGAGGGAGCATTCCTCAACATAATAAAAGGCACAGAGAAGAGACCTACAGCCAACATCATACTCAATGGGCAAAAACTTATAGCTTTCCCACTAAGATCAGGAACAAGACAAGGATGCGTGCTTTCAGCACTCCTATTGAACATGCTACTGGAAGTTCTAGCTACAGAAATCAGACAAGAAAAAAAAATGAAAGGCATCCAAATTGGAAAGGAGGAAACAAAACTGTCATTGTTTGCAGATGACATGATAGTTTACATAGAAAATCCTACAGACTCAGCCAAAAAGCTGCTTGACCTAATAAATGAATTTGGCAAAACAGCCAGATACAAACTCAATGGTCAGAAATCAAAGGCATTTTTGTACACCAACAATGAAACATCAGAAACAGAAATTAAAAAAAAATCCCATTTGATAATAAAGTACCTAGGAATAAATCTAGCCAAGGAGGTAAAAGACCTGTACTCAAAAACTATACAATACTGAAGAAAGAAATTAAGGAAGACACAAACAAATGGAAGCATGTACTGTGATCATGGATTGGAAGAATTAACATCATCAAAATGGCCATACTACCCAAAGAGATTTATAGCTTCAATGCAATCCCTATTAAAGTACCCAATGATATATTTCACAGATATAGAACAAACATTTCAGAAATTTATATGGAACCATAAATGACCCTGAATAGCTGCAACATATTTGAGACAGAAACACAAGGCAGGAGGGATCACAATACCTGATATCAAACTGTATTACAACGTCACTGTAATCAAAACACCCTGGTACAGGTTTAAAAACAGGCACATAGAACAATGGAACAGAACAGAGAGCCCAGAAATAAACCCAAGTCTCTATGGTCAACTAATATTTGACAAAGGGGGAAGAAGAATAAAATGGAACAAAAACAGACACTTCAACAAATGGTGTTGGGAGAGTTGGACAGGTACATGCAAAAAAAAAAATAAAAATCAATCACCAACTCACACCATACACAAAAATAAATTCAAGATGGATAAAAGACTTAAATATAAGTCATAACACCATGAAAGTCCTAGAGGACTTTCATATTGGCATGAAAGTCTCAGACATTCCACACAGCAACATCTTCACAGATATGTCCCCTTAAGCAAGGGACATAAAGGAAAGAAGAAACAAATGGAACCTCATCAAATTAAAAAGTTTCTTGCATGGCTGAAGAAAACAGCATTAAAATGAAAAGAGAACCAACTATTTGGTAAAACACATTTGCCAATCACACCTCAGACAAGGGTTTGATCTCTAAAATATATAAAGAACTCACATGATTCCACTCCAGGAAGACAAACAACCCAATTAAAAATGGGCAGAAGATTTGAACAGACATTTCTCCAAGGAGGACATACAAAGGGCCCAGAGACATATGAAAAGATGCTCAGCATCACTAGCCATCAGAGAGATGTGAATTAAAACCACAATGAGACATCACCTCACACTGGTCAGAATGGCCAACATAAGCAAATCAACGAACAAGTGTTGGAGAGGATGGGGAGAAAAGGGGACCGTAGTGCACTCTTGGTGGGAATGCAGACTGGTACAGTCACTGTGGAAAACAGTATGGAATTTCCTCAAAAAACTGAAAATGGAACTGCCTTTTTACCCAGCAATTCCACTGCTGGAATTATATCCTAGAAACCCTGAAACACCAATCCCAAAGAACCTATGCACCCCAATGTTCATAGCAGCACAATTTACAATAGCCAATTTCTGGAAGCAACCTAAGTGCCCATCAGCAAATGAATGGATCAAAAAACCTGTACATTTACACAATGGAATTCTACACTGCAGAGAGAAAGAAGGAGCTTATACCCTTTTTGACAGCGTGGATGGAACTGGAGAGCATTATGCTAAGTGAAAATAAGCCAGGAGGTGAGGGACAAATACCATATGATCTCACCTTTAACCGGAACTTAATCAACAAAAGAAAAAAAGCAAACCAAATATAACAAGAGACATTGAAATTAAGAACAATCTAACAACAGCCAGAGGGGAGGGCAAGGGGACAGTGGGGAGAAGGGTTTTCAGGAATTACTATGTAGGACACATGGACAAAACCAAGGGGGGTGATGGAAACAAGGGAGGAAGGAGGGTTAAGCTGGGGTTGGGGGATGGGTGGGAAGAAAATGCAGACAACTGTAATTGAAAAACAATAAGGTAATTTAAAAAGAAGTGGTGTTGGGAAAATTAGACAGATGCATGCATAAAAATGAAACTAGACTATCTTCTTACACCATGCATAGGAATAAATTCAAAATGGATCAAAGAGTTAAATGTTACAACCAAAACCATAAAAATCCTAGAAGAAAACATAGGCAGCAAAGTCTCAGATGTTCTTCGTAGAAATTTTTATTGGGTATATCTCCCCAAGCAAGGGAAACAGGAAAAAATAAACAAATGGGACTAAATCATATCAAAAAGTTTTTGCACAGCAAAGCAAGTCATCAATACAGTAAAAATACCATACACAGATTGGGAGAACATATTAACTGATAGAGCTGATAAAGGATTAACATCCATAATTTTTTATTATTCTACTTGAAATTTATTTTGTTTTTTTATTGTTGTTCAATTATAGTTGTCACAATTTTTCCCTCATTGATCTCTCCTGCCCCACCCACTACCCTTCCTTCAGTGAATCCTGACCCTGCTTTCCATTATCATGGGTCCTTTATACATGATCTCAACACCAAAAAACAAACACCCCAATTAAAAAATGGGCAAAGGACCTGAATAGATACTTCTCCAAAGAGGACATACAGATATCCAATAGACATATGAAAAGATGCTCAATGTCACTAATCATCAGAGAAATGCAAGTTAAAACCACAATGATATATTACCTCTCACTTGTCAGAATGGCTATAATCAATAAATCAAAATACAACAAGCGCTGTTGAGGATGTGGAGAAAAGGGAACCTTTATGCACTGTTGGTGGGAATGCAGACTGCTATAGCCACTGTGGAAAGCAGTACAGAGATACCTCAAAAAATTAAAAATGGAGTTCCGGCCAAGATGGAGGCATAGGTGGATACCCTTCGCTTCCTCGTGCAACCAAAAGGAGGATAATGACAAATCTAAAAGCAATAAACAACTAGAAGTGCCAGAAAAATCAAACTTCATGGAACACTGACAACCATGAAATTAAAGAAAAACTCAACCAGAACAACCAGGCCAGTAGGCAAGATGGTGGACCGCATGGACAGGACTGGGTGAAAACAAAACTGAGACTCAGAGCTGACTGTGGACTATGGCAGTTGCTGACTGGAGAAATCCCCAGTCTCACACTAGAGAGTTTAAAAGTGGGATAGAGCCGAGCAGGTGAGCTGTGTTGTTCCCTCTCTGGCCCCTCCTCCACAGGCAGCATCCCAGCACAGCAAGGAGTGTTGCCTGGTCCTGAATACCTAAGGCCCCAACCCCTTACAACATAATAGGTGTGCTGAGACAAAGAAATATGGCCCAAATGAAAGGACAGAGCAAAACTTCAGAAAGAGAGTAAAGCAATGAGGACATAGCCAACCTATTTGATGGAGAATTTAAAGCCCTGGTAATCAAAATGCTCACAGAACTGATTGAGCTTGGTTGAAAAATGAAAAAAAAAAATGAAAGATACCTAAAATGAAAAAAGCAAAATATTCAGGGAACCAACAGTGACAGGAAGGAAACCAGGACTCAAATCAAAGATTTGGAATAAAAGGAAGAAATAAACATCCATCCAGATCAAAATGAAGAAACAAGAATTCCAAAAAGTGAAGAGACTTACGAATCTCTGGGACAGCCTGAAATGTTCCAATATCCGAATTATAGGGGTGTCAGAAGGAGAAGAACAACAGCAAGAAACTGAAAACTTATTTGAACAAATAATGAAGGAAAACTTCCCCAGTCTGGCAAAGGAAATAGACTTCTAGGAATTCGAGGAAGCCCAGAGTGTCCCAAAGAAATTGGATTCAAAGAGGAACACACCAAGGTGCGTCATCATTAAGCTTCCCCAGATTAAAGATAAGGAGAGAATCCTAAAAGCAGCCAGAGAAAAGGAGACAGTTACCTACAAAGGAGTGCCCATAAGACTCTCAGCTGGTTTCTGAAAAGAAAACCTACAGGCATGAAGGGGCTGGAAAGAAGTATTTGAGGTTATGAAAGTCAAGGACCTACATCCAAGATTAATCTATCCAGCAAATTTTTCATTTAGAATGGAAGGGAAGATAAAGTGCTTCCCAGATAAGTTCAAGTTAAAGGACTTCATCATCACCAAGCCCTTATTATATGAAATGTTAAATGGACTTATCTAAGAAAAAGAAGATGAAAAATATGAATAGTAAAATGACAACAAACTCACAACTATCAACAAAATCAACCTAAAATAAAATAAAAACAATGAAAAAAACCTAAGCAAACTACTAGTACAGGAACAGAATCAGAAATGGACATCACACAGAGGGAGTTCCGTGGGGAGGGGGAAGGAAGGAGTGGGGAGAAAAGGTATAGGGAAGAAGAAACATAATTAGTAGGCATAAAATAGATGGGGAGAGATAAAAATGGTATAAAAAAAAGAGGACTCAAAGAACTTATATGTATAACCCATGGCCATGAACTAAGGGGTGGGGAATGCTGGAGGGTTGGGGGGCACAGGGCACAGGGGAGACAAAGGGGGAAAAATTGGGAAAACTATAACAGCATAATCAATAAAAATACTTTAAAAAATTAAAAATGGATCTGCCTTTTTACCCACTAATTTCATTTCTGGGAATATATCCACAGGAACCCAAAACACTAATTCAAAAGAACACAAGCACCACAATGTTCATTGTAGTGTTGTTTAGAATAGCCAAGAATGGAAGCAGCCCAAGTGTCCATCAATAGACGAGTGGATAAAACAAGTACAGGGCATTTACACAATGGAATACTCCTTGGAAGTAAAAAAAGAAGAAAATTTTACCCTTTACAACAATATGGATGGACCTGAAGAATATTACAATAAGTGAAATAAGCCAGTCAGGAAAAGACAAATACCATAGGATCTCACTCATATATGGAATCTAATGAACAAACTGAACTAACAAAGAAAATGGAGACAGACTCATAGAGAACACATGAGAGCTATAGAGGTGGTGGGGAGGTTACGGAGTGAAAGGATTAAGTAAAAAGGAAAAGGACTCATGGACATGGAAAACAGTGTGGTGATTTCTGGGGGTAGGGAATATAAGGGGACTAAATGGTAATGGAAAAATAGAATAAAGATTTTAAATAAACAAACAAATAAACAAATAAACAAACAAAATAAAGGAAGGTAGGAGAAATAGGATTGTGAGAAAGAATAAATTAAAATGTCCTAGACCTGCTCTGACCAGTGTGGCTCAGTTGGTTGGGTATCATCCCACAAAATGAAAAGTTGCCAGTTCAGTTTCTGGTCAGGGAACATGCCTACCTTGTTGGGGTGAGAGGCAACCTATTGATGTTTCTCTCTCACATTGATGTTTTTCTCCCTTTCTTTCTCCTTCCATCTCCCTTTCTCTAAAAATAAATAAATGAAATCTTTAAGAAATATTAAACTGTCCCTGACCTTTGGTCCTTGAAAGCCTGGTGGCCCAGAAAGGCCTCCTACACCCATTCTTCCAGGTGTACCAGGTGCTCCTGGAGGTCCTGGAATTCCAGGAAAACCTGAAAAATGATAAGTCATTTTTAATCTCCAAATAGAAGATACTCTAAGAAAAATACCCAAACTCTCAAACCAACATTTCTACCCTATCCAATCAGGCTTAGTGACTACAGTGAGATGTTAAAACCACAATGACATTTTGGATGATGGCTAAGGATCAAGACTTACAGATATTTGATAGTCTTTCTCAATCACCTTATGGTCCTTCTAATTTTCACGTAGAGTTATCATGTGTGGAAGATATGCTCTACTAAAGGGGAGTGAGGACTATTATGAGGTAAAACTGAACATAAGGAATGAATCTCACACAAAAATGCAGAAAATATTTTCTTCTGCTTACATTTGGACATAGTGTAATAAAAGGTCTACCATATAGTTCGGGAAATGAGCTAAACACCATTGAAGATATTACACACATATATAGACAAAAAATAAAATATGACTCCTAAGTCATTTAGTATAAATGAGTAAGGACATATTAAGCACTATTCTCAGACCAATGCACACTCTTGACGATAATGAGAATAAATTTTGTGAGCAATAAAGCAGAACTCAAGCAATAGGTTTTAAAAATTTCAGGAAATCAAGAAAATATGATTTAGAATAAAACATTATTTGGTTACATGTGTGCAATAAATCTGTTTTCTGTTTAATGTAATCCATTTATTTAACAAATATCTATTGAATCCTTACTATTTTCCAGGAACTGTTCTAAGCCCTGAAAATACAACAATGAACATAAAAGAAAATAATTACTGTGATTTTTATAGCTTAAATATCATTTTTGCATATCTATAACTTAGATATTTTCTTGCCTGGACAATTTTAGATAAAGAAAATGAAATTACAGTGCATACATGCTGTTACTTTTAATTTATACTCTTTATAGTATATATAAAAAGGGTACAATTAATATATTTTATTTGTTGAATGAACTATATCAAGAAATAATGTCATACTAAGCAGTCAACCTACCCTGCTTGCTACCCACCCCTACATACCTTTGGGACCAAGTGGTCCAGGAAGCCCTATTCCAGGAATACCTGGTTCTCCTTTGCTACCTGGTATTCCTGGCAAACCTGGCTGGCCTGGGAGTCCAGGATCACCTAAGAAGAAAAGCAACAGATTTTTGAAAGGAAAACTTTAAATAAAGAAACCAATAAGTGGTGAAAATATGATCAAATAAATTCCTCACACACCTGGAGGACCAACTTCACCATCCCTGCCTGGGATACCAGGCAGGCCAGGCTTTCCAGGCTGGGTTATGGTCTGACCTGGATCACCTTTAGGACCTAAGAACACACAGGAATCAATAGCAAAATAAGTGTTCTCTTGACTAAAGATCTCTTTTAATTGAAAACAAAAAAGAAAGTATAACCTTTTAAAAGTGCAACAAAAATCTACAAGAAAAACAATCCCATATTATATATTCTAGGAAGATACCAAATAGGATGAAATTTCAAAAAGGAAAAGTAGATGATAGCTTTAAAAGCTAAGGAGACTAAATATTAATGGGAAAACACAATAAAAATAAATAAAGAAAAGAAAATAATAAAAGGTGATGAAAAGCCAAAAAAAAAAAAAAGCTTCCATTATTGAAGATGGCATCTATAAAAACTTGTTAAAATATAAGCCAAAAGTATCTTAAAAAAATCAAACTGTAGTAAACAAGAAAAATACTTCTTTTTGGTAAAGTAATGGTACCTTAAGATTTTATGTGTGCAAAGTCCAAGTACATCTTCTTCTCATTAATTGAATTAAGAACTTAAAATAGGCTCAGGGCAAAGCAGAGTTTCTTAAACATGAAATAAAAAGCACTAACTATGACAGAAAAGTCTGATAAACTTGACCACTTACTATGGCAAGCCATAGTAAGTGAAAATTTTGCAATATAAATAGCTAACAAAGAACTAATATAATAGAATATACAGGACAGGGCAAAAATCAGTTTACAGTTCTCTGTCACAACTGCTCAACACTGTGGTTGTGGTGAAAAAGCAACCATAGTCAATAGTGAATGGTTTTGTTGAAACAAAACTTTCATTCATGATAAAAAGTGTTGGTCAGTTTTATTCCACAGGCTGTAGCTTGCTGATCTTTGCCCCAGAGAAGTGTGTGCATATGTACAGCAGGATATATATACAAGAATGTACATAGAAGCATTAATCAGAATAGGCCTGAACTATAAAATACCCAATTGTCCATTAACAATAGAATAGATAAATCAACTGTTATACACACATACAATAGGATACTAAACAGCAATGAAAATGAATATAGTATAGCTATACACAGAGTAAACATAAAGGATACCTATGATTCCATCAACATTAATTTCAAAAAGAAGCTTAAAGTACTCTGTTTAGGAATGCATATCTAGGTAATAACACTAGGGGGTAAATGGAAGGAAATTATGCAGAAGTGAGGGCAGTGGTTACTCTTGGAGAAATGAAAGGAGATTTTGGACAAGAAAGGATACAGAGGAATTTGGGGGTTTCTAAGATGCTAGCAATGTTCTGTTTCTTGATGCCTATGGTAGTTACCTGTGTTTCTCCAATATCATTATTTGTTAAACTTTGTATTATGTATCATGTACTTCAAAACAACAAAAACAACAAAAAATTTAAAGAGGAAGCCTCCCATAAAAACCACTCACATATTGTGTTCCCTTGCTAAGGAGCTCTGAAAAGCTCAAATATATATGTCTAGGGAAATACATCCTCTTGAAGGGAAGCCAAGAGTGGCCAAAGATAATACATTTCTGCTTTTAAGTACCAAATTAAAAACAAAACAAATGTAGTGAACTCACCTGGTATTCCTGGCTTGCCTGAATTTCCTGCCACACCTTGTATGCCTTTTTCACCTACTGGGCCTGGAGGGCCAATACCAAGAGAGCCCATAGGCCCCCTATTTCCTGGGAGACCTGGCAAACCTGGATTCCCAGGGGGACCTCTTTCACCCTTAAAAGCAATTCCACCCTGAAAAGGGAAAAGTTTAATAGAGACATAGATATAAGAGCTCTCTGAAGGTTGGTATTACTGAATACAACTAGAAAAATGATACAGACACAAACAGTTCTTAAAAGCTGTATAAATGTATATTGTGGAACAGTATGTATGATCACTCCACTTATTCATTTCTTCAACAAATATTTTTGAGTTCTTACTATGTGTCAGGTGTTGATGTTACAAAGAATAAAAACAGACAAAAACTCTGCCATAAGGAAGTTTATATTCTAGCATAAGTTGAGAAGTTTACAGTCCAGCTAATATTTTATATAAATATAACTTTCCACATAAATATTCTGGACTGTGTGTTGTACACAAAATAAGACACTGTTCATTTGTGTTCAACCTTTAGGCTCCATGGACCATTTAACATGGCCATCCATTCACATGAATTGCTAAGTCTACTATATACAAAAACCAAATTAGGCTTCTGCTGTTATGTCTAAATAAACTCAGACAAGAATGTGTGAGGCAAGAGAAGGGGAACCTTACAGTTACCCACAATATCTTAACCTTCTGCTCAGAAATTTATAGCCAATATTACTTAGTATAGAAATGGGTTAAAAAGAAGGAATTTATGAAACAGCTGAGGGAAAGGAGTGGTAAAGAAACCCTACATAGTCACTAACAAGGTAACATTTCTATATATTAATCATTTTCTTTAAGCATTGATTAGGTATTCACGCCAGCAACAGGCACATCCTAGGAAAAATACCTAAGTAACATTTTGACATTAGAAAACCAAGGATACTAAACCAACTCACGGGTTCTCCTTTGGGGCCAGGTAGCCCTGGCAATCCATCTTGCCCAGGGGTGCCAGGTAAACCAGGGAGACCTGGAGGTCCAGGGAAACCCAGCTGTCCTTTGTCACCCTTCATTCCTGGAAAATGGAGGATGTCACCAGGTTCTCCTTTAGGTCCAGGAAAGGCTGGAGTGCCTGGAGATCCTGGTATGCCCTGAAGGGGGAAAAAGAAAGAATGGGAGAAAGAGAAAGATAAAATCACTTTCTCTTTTTCTATAACTCTCCTCTCTCCAGTTTACCCCATCAACCCACCCATAACATTTAGTGTAAAAAGCTATGAATCAAAGGAGCCATGTGAGTCATGGAGTGTCAAGGAACCAAATACATTTAATAGAAAAACTAAATTTATTTAATATGTATACACAAGTGAAAATCAAAGTGTAAATAGATTTCTTCAAGTCCTTTTGTTCTATAATATGATGAAAACTTACTCTTAGTCCTTTGGGACCAGCTGTACCAGCATGTCCTTTTTCACCTTTCTGTCCAGGAAAACCAAGAGATCCTAAGACACACACACATACACACACACACACACACACAATAATGTGAGCTTTGAAGTTGAATCCCTAAGAAAGTATACAAAAATAAGCAAGTCAGGAAGTCAAATTTTAAAATAAGAATCCCATTCAACCCCATTAAAGGGTCACATTTTTGTTTTCTGATTTTATGCTCTCAAAATGAAGAAATTGTTCTTCCTTTTAGGTAAATCTAATATTGCATGTTATATACAATATTGTAGTCTCAGGTAGTTGCAACCCCAAATCCTCTCAAGAGCTCACAGCTACCAAGCACTGTGTACAGAGCTCCTTCAACTACCACAAGGACAAAGTCTGAATATCCTTTGTTCTGACTTAAATGATTTTCCTAGATACTTACCAGTCCTTTCTTTGGTTTTTCACTCCCTAACATTGGATTTATGAGAAATGTTTGGTACTCAATCACTAGAGGAAATGTAACTAAAGCAGTCATTTCCCAAATGGGTCCCTAAACCAGTTGCATCAGCATCACCTGAATACTGGTTAAAAATGGTAGTTCTTGGGCCCTCATCCCAGATCTACCAAATCAGAACATTTGGGGATAGGATGCAGAAATCTGGGCTTTAACAAGCCTTCCAGGTAATTCTGATGCATTCACAAGTTTAAGCCACTAGACTGGAGTTATTAGTCTAGATTATTAAATTCCACTGGCAGCTTTAAGACTTGCTAAAAATCTATTTCCAAGTGCTAAATGAATTGGTTTCCTTGGAAGACACACTAGACAGAAAGGTAAGTGTTTTGGTGTCTATTCTAAGCCCTAACAGATTTAAAGTGTGATTTCAAGATATTATAGTACTGAGATATCCCAAGGGGCAGTTGAGTAAAAGACTTTGGGTCAGATGGATATCAAATTTGGTTTCAATTGGTTAGAAACTGCTGGTAGCTTCAGAAAGTAGAAACAAGAGCATTAACCTAAATGTCACATAGACATTTCATATTTATTTATTAATATGAGTGACTAGTGATAAAATAAGAAACTGGCATTATTCTAAAGCTGCAAGCTCACTAAAAGATAGCTAAGAAATAATTTAAAGTTTGCCCTGGGGCAAGATGGTTTACCTGGAGGACCTGGAAGACCTGGCAAACCAGGTTGACCTGGAGGCCCTGAAATACCAGTTCCAATACAGTTGAAGCAGGTGTCACCTTTGTCACCTAGAGAAAACCATAATGAAAAAAAACTTTACTAATCTACCTTGTTTAGATAGGTTCTAAAGAAGTTAGCACTAATGGACAACATTTGCACCTAACTGTGTAGTTACAGAAGCCTATATCCTGAATCAATCTATTTGATAAATATTTATAGAGTGCCAACTGTGTGCCAAGCATTGTTCTAGGTGTTTGTGATACATTGAAACAAGTCAGAGAAAAATCCAGGTCTTCATGGTACTCACAATATAGCAGTAGAAAAGGATAATAAAAATAAAGGTAACAAATTATTAAATTATATATATAATATAATTATATATTATATAAATTATATATATATATATATATATATATATATATATATATATATATATGGTCTGGGAAAAGTCCAGCCATTGTCAATAAAACGAGAATAGTTTGTGCAACATTGATGTAACCTGGCAGCCAAGAGTGGACTGGAATGTGCATGGGTGAACAATGATGACTTCACTGTACTGGTCAGTGAGGGTGGTAGACAATGTTGAGTCAGCATGTGTATTGTATGGCTTTCACATTCAAAATGACTGAGCAAGTACAGCAATGGATCTGCATCACATTTTGCGTTAACCTTGAACATTCTTCCATGGAAACTGTTCAGATGATTCAGAAGGCCAAGCAATGGGCAACTGGTGACTGGCAACTTCAACACAGCAACGCGCCCACTCATGCATCCTGTCTCATGCAGAGCTTTTTGGCAAACATTGAATCACCCAGGTGACTCAGACCCCTACAGCCCACATTTCGTGCTCTGTGACTTCTGGCTTTTCCCAAAATTAAAATCACCTTTGAAAGGGAAGAGATTTCAGACCATTGATGAGATTCAGGAAAATACAACAGGGCAGCTGAGGCAATTGGGAGAACTGTGTGAGGTCACAAGGTGCCTACTTCGAAGGGGACTGAGATGTCATTGTCCTGTGTACAATGTTTCTTGTACCTTGTCTCTTCTTCCATAAATGTCTGTTTTTCATTTTACATGGCTGGATATGTTCTGGACAGACCCCTTATATCAAAAGAATTATATTTATAGGGAAAATATTGAGCTGAATAACAGCACTGCATATAGGATATACTTTGGATGGTTGACAGGTTTCAATTTTATATGGGGTGGTCAGGATAAACCTCACTGAGAAGATAATACAAAATAAAAATATTAAAGGATGTAGAACATACATAACAAGTACAGAGTATTTCAGGCAACAAGAATAACCATGGTTGGCATACACAAGGAATATCAGCGAGACTATATTGCTGGAGTAGAGTGAGAAAAGTGGAACCAGGAGAAACAGTTAACAGGTTATAACTAGTGGTATATCATAAAACATTACATAGGCCTCCCTGAATACTGTGGCTTTTACTGTGAGTGAAATAAGAATCTAGTAGAAGAATTTAAAAAGAAAAGCAGCATGATCTACCTTAAGTTCTAAAAAGAATGACTCTGACTTGGTGAAAATGGCAACGAGGTAGGTGGGAGTAGAGCTGAGTTCTCGTTGTGCCCAGCTGAAATACCTAGCCAATCTTCTAAGGAACAGAGTGAACAGCCAATGGAATCCCAGCTTATACGAAGTCTGGAGGTCCAAAATTGCAGAGGACATTGAAAAACAGATAGTGAGGAGAGTGCACTAGGACGGTGAGGTCCCTGGGATCTGTGCCAGGACCAAGGCTGCTGCTCCCCTAGGCTGGCGCCTGCTGGAGGATACTGGGAGGAGAGTTAGATCACTAGCTATCCCCCCTTCCAGAGCAGGGAGGGCAGCCCGGCACCAGGAGGCACCTGGATGCTGGAAGTCACTGGGGGTAATAGAGATGAAGTAGGAGACACACAGAGTCGGTACACATCTGCTGGGAATGTGGATGCTGGCACCAGAGAAATTGGGGTGCCGGGTGACACCTGGAGAAGGGAGGAGCTGGGCCACATTGGACCCTGACTTGGAAAGTCACCTGACTGGTTGGAAAGTGGGGCTGTGTGAAAAGCTGTGAGCTTGTTGGGAACTGCAGGCAGCTGCTTTGTAAGGAGCTCTCCAGCAGCTGCTGTGGCATCCTGAGGGAAATTTCAGCTACATGCGCCCAGAGTGATTGGCTAAGGGGAACCATGCACCCTGCATGTCTGGAACTATGTACCCAGTGACAGTAGCTGAGGGGATCCATGCACCCCACATGTCTGGCACTGTACGCTCAGAGACAGTAGCTGAGCTGAACCATGTGCCCCGCTTGTCTCAGGCTCTTTGCAGGAGATGGACTCATGCTGTGAGGAGCTGAGTGGCTGATTTGGACCTGGCAGCTCAGAGAAGACCTGGGCTGGAGGCCAGGAAACTGTGAATATTGTGACCCAGACCATCCCCAACCTCTGAGAACCAAAGGAAGGGAGACAAGTGAATCCCAGCCACCATCTTTCTGTATTATTTAGGAAGACCAGCAGAACTTGCTGAATAGTTTTAAAGTCAGCAGGAGAATTACTATAATCATTTTTTTCTCTTTGGATCCTCTCTATTTCTTTCCCTTTCTTTTGAATTACACCAAGTGAGAAAATAAGACATGGAGTTACAAATGGTCCAGAGACAGATCAAAAGGGGGAACACAAGGCTAACCCTGAAAACTGAGGAACTGAGACAAATGTCACTTTGCTATCCCACACAGCTGGCATTTTATTGTGTATGTGTATTATTATTATCTCACCATTATTTTTACCACTTTTATTAATATTTTTATTTCTCTTCCTTAGGTTCAGTTTTCCTCATTGTATTTACCTGTTTAATTGCATTGTTTGAATGGTTTTCCTTATTCTCCCTGTATTGTTCCTTAATTTTCCTTCTTTCATTTGACCTGTGTTCCAATAACACACAACTCTTGATCGGATGCTTTCTATTCTTGTTATCCAAATCATATATTTCTTGTCACATTATTGTTGTTTCAGTACTACCACAAATAATTGTTATTCCATACAATTGTAGATACTACACAGCAACCCTCCCTGATCTCACCCCACTTCACTTCAATCCTGACCATTATTATTGTGGTGGTTAACTCTATTCTCTCTCACACTATGCCTACTTTCTATTCATTATTCTCACTATATCTCATCATCTAACCTTGCACAAGCACTCTATTTTCTGGATTCAGTTCACAATCATCCTCCCCTTAACAAGAGTCTTATCTCTTACCTTTTATATAAAGTGGACAGTTGAGTGAAATATCACAGTTAACGGTATATTTATCCAAAGAATCTGTTATCACTTCTCTAATTCCTGGTACTTTAAATCCTATAAAATACTCCCTTGCTATCTTAATTCATTTTGCTTCCCCCTGCCACTGATCACATACAAGAATAGGTGGGAGCTGCGACCATCAGTATACCTGCTGGAGGAGAAACCCACCAACAAAGGAACCACCAAAAGGTAAAAACCAATACACCAACAGAGCCCACACAAACAGAAGAAAGGGCAAACCTAGAGTGTCCAGAAAAGGAGGTCAGAGACCACACCACTGAACCTCATAGAATTCATATCATAGAAGTTCACCCTACAAAGACAGCTACTGAAGCAAAACATCAGGAAGTGCAGACACAAAGAGTCACCTAAAATGGGGAGAGACAAAAAGAACACACAAGCAAAAGGAATGGAAGATTCCCCAGTAAAAGAGCTAAACAGAATGGAGGTAACCAAAATATCAGATATAGAATTCAAATTAATGGTTATAAGGATGCCCAAGGTACCCACAGAAAACTACAAGGAACTGAGTAAGAACTGCATCAGCATTAAAAAGGAAATAGAAACAATAAACAGAAACCAGGAAGAAATGAACAATAAAATGGCAGAAATAAAAAACACATTACAAGGAATTAGAAGCAGGCTGGATGAAGCAGAGGATCATATCAGTGAGTTGGAAGACAAGGTAGAAAAAAACACCCAGAGAGAGCAAGAAAAGGAAAAGAGGCTCAAAAAGAATGAAGAGGTATTAAGAGAAATGTAAGACAATATGAAACGTACTAATATCCATATAATAGGGATACCAGAAGGAGAAGAAGAGTAAGGGATAGAAAACCTATTTGAAAAAGTAATGATGAAAAACTTCCCTAATTTGATGAGAGAAAAAGTCACACAAATCCAGGAAACACATAGGGTCCCAATCAAGAGGAACACAAAGAGACCCACTTCAAGACACACCATAATTAAAATGGCAAAATTTCAAGACAAATAGAGAATCTTAAAGGCAGCAAGGGAGAAAAAGGAAGTAACATAAAAGGGAGCCCTGATAAGGTTAGCAGTTGACTTCTCAATGGAAACACTCCAAGCCAGAAGAGAATGGCAAGAAATATTCCCAGTAATGAGAACCAAAGGCCTGCAACCAAGACTACTTTACCCAGCAAGGCTTTCAATCAAGATAGAAGGCCAAATAAGGAGGTTCCCAGACAAAAGAAGTCTAAAAGAATACATCTCCACCAAATGAGCTCTGCAAGAGATGCTAAAGGGACTACTTTAAGAGCAGGAAGAAAAACAGTGGGAGAGAGAGAGGAACACAGGCACAAAAATATGGCAATGAATAAGTACCTATCAATAATAACCTTGAATGTAAAGGAATCACATGTTCCAATCAAAAGACATAGAGTACCCGAATGGATAAGAAAGCAGGACCCACACATATGCTGCCTACAAAAGACCTACCCCAGAACAAAAGACCTACACAAACTGAAAGTGAAGGGCTGGAAACAAATATTCCAAGCAAACAAACAGCGAAAAAAGCCAAGGTAGCAACATTCTTATCAGAGAAAACAGACTTCAAAAAAGGGCTATAAAAAGAGACCAAAAAGGTCACGTCATACTACTCAAGGGAAGAGTCCATCAAGAACACATAAACATTGTAACTATGTATGTACCCAATAGAGGAGCACCCATATACATAAAGAAAATTTTAGAGGACTTCAAAAAGATACTGATAGCAACACAATTATAGTAGAGGATTTCAACACCCCACTGTCAAAAATGGATAGATCTTCCAAACAAAATATCAAAAAAAAAATTGTGGCAGTTAACAATGTCCTAGATCAAATGGACTTAACTGATATATATATAGAGAGAGCCATTCATCTCAAAGAGGCAAAATACACATTCTTTCCAAATGCACATGGAACAGTTTCAAAGATACACCATATGATAGCTCACAAAACAACCCTCAACAAAGTCAAGAAAATTGAAATCATATCAAGCATTTTCTGTGACAACAAGGGAGTGAAACTAGAAACCAACCTCAAGGAATAAAAATCAAAAACACTCAAACTCATGGAGATCGAATACCATGCTATTAAACAATGAATGGGTCAAGAATCAAATTAGGGAAGAAATCAAAAAGTTTCTGAAAACTAATGAAAATGAACTCACAACAACCCAAAACTTATGGGACACAGTGAAGAAAGTCCAGAGAGGGAAGATCATACCAATATAGGCCTACCTAAAAAAGACAGAAACATTTCAAACAAACAACCTAAGTCTATGTCTACAAGAACTTGAGGAACAACAACAAAGACAGCCCAGAGCAAGTAGAAGGGAGGAGGTAACCACAATCAGAGTAGAATTAAATGACATAGAGACTAAAGGCATAATTCTAAGGATCAATAAATCCAGCAGCTGGATTTTGAAAACATAAACAAAATCAACAAGCCTTGAAGCAGGCTCATCAAAAGAAAAAGAGAGAGGACAGATATACACACAATCAGAAATGAAAAGGAGAGATTACAATTGATACCACAAAAATACAAAGATTGTACAAAATTACTACAAAGCACTATACGCCAAGAAATTTGAAAACCTGGATGAAATGGACAAATTTCTAGAAAAATACAACCTTCCAAAACTGAATGAAGAAGCAGAAAACCTAAACAGACCAATAAGAGCTGAAAAAAATTAAAGGACTAATCAAAAAACTTCCAACACACAAAAGCCCTGGGCCGGATGGTTTCACAGGAGAATTTTACAAATTATTTAAGGAAGAGCTAAGCCCTATACTTCACAGACTATTCCAAAAAATCCAAGAAGACAGAAGACTCCAAAACTCTTTTTATGAAGCTGGTATTATCCTAATCCCAAAGCCAGACAAAGACACAGCAAACAAAGAAAACTTCATGCCAATATCACTGATGAATGTAGACACCAAAATCCTCAACAAAATATTGGCAAACCCCATCCAGCAATATGTTAAAAAGATTATACACCATGACCTTGTGGATCTCATCCCAGGGATGCAAGGATGGTACAATATTTACAAATCAATAAACGTAACACATCACATAAACAAAAGGAAAGACAAAAATCATACGATCATATCAACAGATGTGGAAAAAGCATTTGATAAGGTACAGCAGCCATTTATGATAAAAACACTCAACAAAGTGGGAATAGAGGGAGCATTCCTCAACATAATAAAGGCTATATAGGAGAAACCTACAGCGAACATCATACTCAATGGGCAAAATCTAAAATGTTTTGCACTAAGATCAGGAACAAAACAAGGATGTTCACTTTCACCACTTCTATTCAACATAGTATTGGAAGACCTAGCTACAGCAATCAGATGAGAAAAAGAAATAAAAGGCATCCAAATTGAAAAGGAAGAAGCAAAACTGTCATTGTTTGCATATGACATGATAGTGTACATAGAAAATCTTATAGACTCGGCCAAAAAGCTGCTCGACCTAATAAATAAATTTGGCCAAACAGCTGGATACAAACTCAATGGTCAGAAACCAAAGGCATTTTTGTTTATCAACAATGAAACATCAGAAACAGAAATCAGGAACAAAATCCCATTCAATATAGCAAAAAGAAAAATGAAATACCTAGGAATAAATCTAACCAAGGAGGTAAAAGACCTGTATGCAGAAAACTACACAACACTGAAGAAAGAAATGAAGGAAGACACAAATAAATGGAAACATGTACCGTGTTCATGGATCAGAAGATTTAACATCATCAAAATGTCCATACTACCCAAAGCAATTTATAGAGTCAACAAAATACTTATTAAAGTATCAATGGCATATTTCACAGATATAGAACAAACATTTCAGAAATTTATATGGAACCATAAACGACCCCAAGTAGCTGCAGGCATTTTGAGAAAGAAGAACAGAATAGGAGGTATCACAATACCTGATATCAAACTGTATTACAAGGCCACAGTAATCACAACAGTCTTGTACTGGCATAAGAACAGGCACATAAACCAATGGAACAGAACAGACAGCCCAGAAATAAACCCAAGTCTCTATGGTCAATTAATATTTGATGAAAGGGGAAGAAACATAAAATGGAGTAAAAATAGCCTCTTCAAACAATGGTGCTAGGAGATCTGGACAGCTACATGCAAAAAGATGAAACTTGATCATCAACTTACACCATATGCAAAAATAAATTCAAGGTGGAAAAAAGAATTAAATATAAGTCATAACACCATTAAAATCCTAGAAAAGAACATAGGTGGAAAAATCTCAAATATTCCACAAACTAATATTTTCACAGTTATGTCTCCTAGAGCTAGGGACATAAAGGAAAGAATAAACAAATGGGATTTCATCCAATTTTAAAACTTCTGCATGGCTAAAGAAAATTGCATTAAAATGAAAAGAGAATCAACCGTGTGGGAAAACATATTTGCCAATGATACCTCAGACAAGGGTTTGATCTCCAAAATATATAAAGAACACATACAACTCCATTCTAAGAAGACAAGCAACCCAATAAAAAAAGTGGGCAAAAGACTTGAACAGACACTTCCCCAAGGAGGACATACAGAGGGTCAGAGATATATGAAAAGACGCTCATTATCACTAGCAATCAGAGAGATGCAAATTATAACCACAATAAGATACCAGTTTATATTGGTCAAAATGGCCACCATAAAAAAGCAACAAACAACAAGTGTTGGAGAGGTTGTGGAGAAAAGGGGACCCTAGTGCACTGTTCGTGGGACTGCAGACTGGTGCAACCACTATGGAAAACAGCATTGAATTTTCTCAGAAAGCTAAAAATAGAACTGCGTTTTGACCCGGCAGTTCCACTGTTAGTATTATATCCTAAGAATCCTGAAACAGCAATCCAAAAGAACCTATGCACCCCAACATTCATAGCAGCACAATTTACAATAGCCAAGTGCTGGAAGCAAGCTAAGTGCTCATCAGTAAATGAATGGATGAAAAAACTATGGTACATTTACACAATGGAATTCTATGCAGCCGAGAGAAAGAAGGAGCTTATACCCTTTGCGAAAGCATGGATAGAACTGGAGAGCATTACGCTAATTGAAATAAGCCAGGCAGAGAAATACAAATACCATATGATCTCACCATTAAAAGGAACCTAATCAAGAAAACCAACAAGCAAGCAAAGTATAGCCAAAGACTTTGAAATTTGGAACAGGCTGACAGTGACCAGAGGGGAGAGGATAATGGGGGAAAAGGATGAAGTCTTTACATGAACAATTATTAAGGACATGTGGACAATAACATGGGGGGTAGAAATAGGGGAGGCAGGTAGGGAGGGTTAGGGTTGTTGGGAGGGGTGGTGGGAAAAGGTAGAAAACTGTACATCAACTACAATGAAAAAATGTTTTAAAAAATAAAAAAAAGGGAATGACTGGCTACTATGTTAAGAATAGAATATAAGTGCAAGGATGCAAACAGGATAACCATTTCAGTGGCTACTACTACAGTGATATAGGAAAGATGGCAGCTCATTATACAGTGACAATGATGAAGATGATGAGAAATTGTTAGATTCTGAACATATTTTAAAGTAAAATCCATGAGAATTTCTCATGGATAACATAAAGAATACAAAGTAAGAGGGAGCCCTTCCTGGTGTGGCTTAGTGGATTGAGTGCCAGACTGCGAACCAAAAGGTTGTTGGTTCTATTCCCAGTCAGGGCACATGCCTTAGTTTCATGCCACATCCCCAGTAGGGGGTGCGTGAGAGGCAACCACACACTGATATTTCTCTCCCCATCTTCCTCCCTTCCTCTCTGTCTAAAAATAAATAAAAAAAATAAGAGGGAAATCAAGGATACCTTTAAGGCTTTTAGCCCAAGGAACCAGAAGGCTAGAGTGGCCTTCTTTTAAGTAAAAAGGCAAAGATGTTACATGGAAAATTATGAGGGAGGTAGTAGTAAAGACAAGCATGTGAAGTTCAAAATGTTAAGTAGACAATTGGATACACTAATCTAGGAGGAAAGATCTATATCTGGACAGGAGACATAAATGTGGAAGTCACTGACCAGTAGATATTATATTAAAATGTTTTAACTTGATGAATGAGTTTAGAATAGAACAGAAGAGAAAAAAGGTGAAACTCTGAAATATTCTAAATTTAAAAGTTGGGTAGATAATTCTAAAAATGCATATGAAAATACAAAGTAAGCTAAGAGTTACTATAAAGCTGTAATAATTTGGACAGTTTGGCACTGATGTCAGGAGAAAAAGTAGAATAATGGAACAAAATAGAGAGGTCAAAATAGACTCACACAATGCACAGTCATCATATTTACAACAAAAGTGCTAATGCAATTCAATGGGACATGGTTGTTTGTACAATGGTATTGAATCAATAGGATATACATATGAAAATATACAAAGAACTTACATGACTCCACTCTAAGAAGACAAGCAACCCAATTAAAAATTGGGCAAAGGACTTGAACAGACACTGCTCCAAGGAGGGCATACAGAGGATCCAGAGACACATGGAAAGATGCCCAATATCGCTAGTTATCAGAGAGATGCAAATTAAAACCACAATGAGATACCACTTCACACCTGTCAGAATGGCCATCATAAACAAAGCAACAAACAACAAGTGTTGGACAGGTTGTGGAGAAAAGGGGACCCTAGTGCACTGTTGGTGGGATTGCAGTCTGGTACAACCACTATGGAAAACAGTATGGAATTTTCTCAGAAAACTGAAAATGGGTCTACCTTTTGACCCAGTAGTTCCACTGCTAGGATTATATCCTAGAAACCCTGAAATACCGATCCAAAAGAACCTATGCACTCCTATATTCATAGCAGCACAATTTATAATAGCCAAGTGTTGGAAGCAACCTAGGTGCTCATCAGTAAATGAATGGATCAAAAAACTATGGTACATTTACACAATGGAATTCTACGCAGGAGAAAGAAAAAGGAGCTCCTACCCTTTGCAACAGCATGGATGGAACTGGAAAGCATCATGCTAAATGAAATAAGGCAGACGGTAAAAAGACAAATACCATATGATCTCACCTCTAACAGGAATCTAATAAACAAAACAAACAAACAAGCAAAATATAAACAAAGACACCAAAATTGTTAACAGACTGAAAGTCACCAGAGGGGATAGGGGAGGGAATGTCAGGGGAAATGGGGAAGGGTCTACAGGAACAAGTATAAAGGACACATGAATAAAAACCAGGGGGGTGGAAATGGGAGGGAGGTGGAGAGGGCTGGGGTGGAGGGCTGGGTTGGGAGTAAAAGACAGAAAACTGTACAAGAACAACAATTTAAATAAATAAAAAATAATTAAAAAAGAAAGAAAAACATGAACTTTGATCCCTGCTTCCAACTATACACAAAAACTAATTGAAGATAGACCAAAGATCAAAACACAAAAGCAAACTGGTACGAGTTCTTGGCAAAAAAAAAAAAGTCATAGAAAATATTTGTCATCTTTGGGGTAAGCAGATATTCTTAAACAGAACTTAAACAGTACTAACGATAAAAGAGGACATTAATAATTGGATTTCTTTTAATTAATAACTTCTGTTCAAGAAAAGACATGAGTACAAAAGCAAGTCACAGAATGGAACAAGATAGTTGTGATACATGTAGATATGTTTAAATATATCTATATTTATATGGAGATACATATATATCTCCAACAACCCAATTAAAAATAGGAAAAAGGTACTTTACAAAGAGAATATACAAACTATAAGGAAAGAAGCTCAGAATCAATAAGTCATCAGGGAAATGGGACCTAAAACCATTTTGGAAAATGGTTTAGTGATGTCTATATAAACAAAATTGACACATACCTATAACCCAGCAATTATATTCCCTGGTGTATATATATATGTAACAGAAATGAGTGCTTATAACCTATAAAATGTACAAGAATACTAATAGCAGCTTTATTCACAATAGACCCAAACCAAATATCTGTTAACATTAGAATGGATATTTAGATATATTTGTACACAGAAATACCAAAGAACAGGGGAAAAAAACCCTAGTATAAACAAAAATATAAATATATCTCATAGATATAATATTGAGCAAAAAAGATACAAAAGAGCACATACTGTATTATTCCATTTATACAAAGTCCAAAATTAGGCAAACTAATATATGATAGATGGTAAAATCATGGTTTTTTTTTGCTTGCTTATACAGAATTTAATTACAGGAAAACAAAGCCATCTTTCTCTATTCCATTGTCTTTCTTCTTAATATACTTTATACTACCATATTCATTGTTTTTTCGCTCTTTAGTACTTATATACTTCCACATGATCTACAACTGCCTGTGATGGGATTGGTGACACTGTGATCCTGGGGCTACAAGTGATCACTGTTCCTCTCTACTCTTTCTTTTAAATTTTATTTTAATTGTTGTTCAAGTACAGTTTTCTGTCTTTTACTCCCATCCCAGCCCACACCCTAGCCCTCCCAACCTCCCGCCCATTTCCAACCAACCCCTAGTTTTTGTCCATGTGTCCTTTATACTTGTTCCTGTAAAGCATTCCTCTTTTCCCCTGAATTTCCCTCTCCTCTCCCTTCCAGTTACTGTCAGCCTGTTCTCTATTTCAGTGTCTTTGGTTATATTTTGCTTGTTTGTTTGTTTTGTTGTTTAGGTTCCTATTAAAGGTGAGATCATATGGTATTTGTCTTTCACCATCTGGCTTATTTCACTTAGCATTATGTTTTCCAGTTCCATCCATGCTGTCACAAAGGGTATTTTTTAGAGTGCTAACCAGGGGGCACAAGACAGTCTTCTAGAGTCCTGGTAAAGTTCTATATTTTGATTTAGATGGTAGTTATATGAGGGATTACACACAGAAATAGATAATAGATAGATAGGAGATGTAAATTATATACTTCAAACAGACAGACACACACACACACAAAGCAGGTCCTCGAATAATTTCAATTCATTCAACATCATTTCATTATAATGTTGATGAGATGCCATAGACAATCAAGTCTTGTTCATATGAAATAGCCTATGGTAAATTGGTTTCATTATGCATCATTTCACTTAAAATCACCAATCCTATTGATGATATGAATTGAGGACTTGCTATATAAATATGTATTATGCCAGGTAGATAAGAAGAAAAACAAGACATGCAATGTACTGAAAACCAAGTGAGAAAAGTGTTTAAAGAATGAAAATAAATCAAGTGAAAAAGGATAGAGACTTGACATTTGGATTAGTAGGTTACAGGCTGCTGGTGACTTTGACAAAAGCATGTATGGAGTGGTTGTGGGGAAGTAAAATCCTGATTGGGGTATGTTTAAGAGAAAATTAGAGGACAGTATCTAGAGACAGTGAGTAGAAATTTCTTGAGGAGTTTTGCTCTAAATGGGAGCAGAAGAATAGAACATTATTTGGCAAGGGAAGCGGGTTTATGATAAGGTATTCTTTTAGATTGGTGAAAAGAGCATATGCATATGGTACTAGGAATGATTCAGTAAAAATGAAGAATTGCCCTGGCTGGTGTAGCTCAGTGGGTTGAGCATGGGCTGTGAATCAAAGGGTCATCAGTTCGATTCCCAGTCAGGGCACATGCCTAGGTTGCAGGCCAGATCCTCAGTGTGGGCCATGTGAGAGGCAACCACACACTGATGTTTCTCTCCCCCTCTTTCTCCCTCCCTTCTCCTCTCTGTAAAAATAAATAAAAGAAAAAAGAAAACATTTATTTTAAAAAAGTGAAAAATTGATGATGTGAGAGATGCAAAAATTTCTGGAACAAAATTCTTGGGAAAAGAAGAAGAAATGGAATCTATTGTACAAACAGAAAAAATGGCTTTGGCTAGGAGTATTAACAATAACAAGCAGGAAGAGAGAATAATATATGGGCACAGATGCAAGTAGGGTAGGTGGGTAAATGTCATGGTGGTTATCTGTGAAAGTTCTCTTGTTATTGCTTCAATTGGTCAATGAAGGAGGAAACAAAGTCAGAATCTTAAAATGAGAATAAAAGAGGAGATGTTAAAAGTATAAAGAGAGAAGAGAAGATTCAGGCTCAGAAGAGGTGGTATTTTGGATCCATCAAGGCTATTTTTTGTTGTAAGTAAGTACAATAAAGTGAGTGGATGGCAACGTAGTCAAGGGTTTACGCGTGGTATTGATTCCAATGTTTGACGATGGAATTTAAGCTAGGTTAAGAGTGAAGGAAAAAAAGTGCCAAAACACAGAGGGATAGTCAAAGATGGAAGGTCTCATTGAGGTTGAAGTAATGTTGGAGTCAGTTTATTAGAGTTAGTAGAGCTTAAAAAATGAGACAGTGGTCAGAAAATGGTACTCATGAAATCAAGGTTATGGAAGTGTGCACTATTGTAAAGCAAATGGTCTTGGATGTGTTCATGGGAGTGAGTGGCTGAGGTGTGGTGGAGGATATAGGGGATTTTGAGATGCTTTGAAAGAATGAATAGTGTTATGAAAATTGGACAGCTACATGGAAAAAAGATTTTTTTCCATTCTTGTGTTTAGTTCTTACACTAAACACAAGAATAAATTCACAATGGATGAAAGAATGAAGGACAAAATGCGAGGATCAAACCTTTCAATCCTTGTTCTCCTTGGAGTCCTCTATCACCTGGAGATCCTGGAGGGCCTGGGAGGCCTGCTTCACATACCTCATCTCCTGAGATAAGAATAAAAAAGGAGAGCAAGTTAATTGTTGTGAAATGCCCAGAAGACTAAACAAAAAAGAAGCCTGACAGGCTAGAAAAAGACCTATTTTCAGCTACTTCTCTGCAGTAACAAAACTAACTATAAGCCAAAGAAAAATATAATATTGTCAAGAATTTGACAAGCAAATTTAAACGTCAAAGAATCACCAAAAAATCAAAGTAGAAGCTGCCATAGCATCTCTTAGATATCAGAAACACAAAGAATGGTGCCAAATTTCAGTTGGATTCACTTATAAATGAAGACAAAATACAATAGAATTTAGAAGAAAAGAATAGCTTACCAGGAGGGATGTGAGGACCTGGAGGACCAGGAGGCCCTGGAAGGCCGGGAGCTCCAGGCTTTCCATCAAGTCCAGGAGATCCAGGAAAGGAAATTCCAGGTGGACCTTCATCTCCTCTCTGTCCTCTTTCTCCAGGAAAGCCAGGGGGGCCAGGAGGACCCATAACTGCAATCCCTAAGATAAAAAAAAATTACCCATTGATTCTCATGGAAAGAGACAATTCGCAGAGCTACCATTATTTTGCCTCCTGTCTTCAGAGGTATATTCTGCTGTTTTGTGAGACATTATGGAAAACAAAAAGAAAAAAAAAACCGAAATGATCAAAATGATATTTTGGCAATATTACTTTGGTTCTCAATGATACAATAATTAATGATAAGATCTTCCTTTAATGTGTAATGCCTGTCATGTACTTATTGTTTTCTGTGAGAATTAACATCTAAAAAAAGGATGAAAAGTTTCAAATACTGTGTGTACCAGTCTGTGTAGGAAAGAATTAATTTAAAGTACCTTTGTTACTTTTGGAAATGTATAATAACTCTCCATCCACTCTTCTTTGACACTGAGATCTTTTAATCTCAGAAAAACTACAAAGCCTTTAGTAAGAGAAAAAGAAGCATTTCACACTTTCCATGTTTCTGTTTCTGGACATTCTTCTGTTCCACTACCTGTTTCTGTAGCACTGACACACTTTTTCATTACTACAGCTTTACAATGTTTTCAAAACTGGGAAGAAGATATACCCATTTTTGTTCTTTTTAAAAACCATCTTCACTATATTGATAAATATACTTTTCTAAATAAATTGTATAATCAGCTTGTTAGTTTCATTGTAAAAAATCATTGGAATTTTGAATGAGATTTGAGTTTAAAGATTAAATTTGGTAGAATCATCTGTTCTCACATCAAGTAATAAGTATATCTCTCCATTTAATTATTCATTTTATAATATGTAATAATATTTCTACAAAATTCTGCAAAGAGGTCTTATACATCTTTTGCTGTGTTTATTTGTTAGGTAATATACTACTATAGTAAATTTTACTGCTATTACTATTGTTAACTTGATTTTTTTCTGTTATATGTTTAATTTTTGCATTGCTAGTAAAGAATAAAGCAAATTATTTAAGTATTCAACCATATCTGACCACCTTGCAAACATTTAAGTTCTGGTAATTTTTCATTTGATTATTTCAGTTTTTCTGGGTAGATAATCATATGGTTTGTGGATAACCAACATTTTTTGTCCCATTCTTACACCTCTTTTTTCTTCCAGACTTAGTACAACTGTCTGTGATTACCAGTATAAGGACAAACAGTACTGGTGTCTCTGAGTATGTTTATCTTATTTTTTTTTACTTGAATGAGAATGCCCTTGATGTGTCACTACAAAGTATGACATTTCCTGTACAACCCTGCACTTCCTGTA
Organism: Anoura caudifer; assembly: GCA_004027475.1. NCBI lineage: Eukaryota > Metazoa > Chordata > Mammalia > Chiroptera > Phyllostomidae > Anoura > Anoura caudifer. Next base: position 93,486 of record PVKU01004241.1, read on the forward strand.
TGAAGTACACAGTTTCATCAAGTTAAGGTAGTTCCCTTTTAAACATTTTTTCTTTTAAAAATTGAATTTTTAAAAGAAACTGAATTTTTCTTTGAATTCATTGAATTTTTTTGAATTTATTCTCTGTATCTATTGGTGTATTCTCTTTTAATCTGTCATAGTCCATTTCAGCAATGCTGAACCATCCTTGCAATCTTAGGTTAAAATTAGTTGGTCATAATATTATATCATTTATTGTAATATACTTCTGGATTCATTTGATAATATTTTTATTTAGAATTGTTGCTTTTATGTTCATAAGGGAGATTAATTTATAGATATTTCTAGTGCCATCTCCTTGGTGCTTTGATATCAATGTTATGCAATTGAATTTCCTTTATTAAAAATGTTCTGAAAGTTAAAAATATGAGAATTATCTGCTAAAAACATGGTAGAATTCATTGACAAATCTATACAAAACCAACCATGAAGGTTCAGACTTCTGGTCAAGGTGGTGGCATCGGCTGCCATGGCTTGCTCCTTCATACAACTACATCAAAATTACAACTAAAATATAGAACAATCATCATTCATGTACATCAGAAATCTAACTGAATGAAAGTCTGACAACTACAGAGTTAAAGAAACCATATCCATCCAGACTGGTAGGAGGGGTGCTGTTGAGGAATAAGCTGGACCCACACCCATGTGGATAAAAATTCAGGAGTGATATCTCGGGAGCAAGGAGTCCCGGCCCCACAGCAGTCACCATATCCCAGTATTTCAGTGCCAGGAAGATAAGTCACCACAAATTCTGGCTGCAAAACTCAGAGTGGATTGTGTCAGTGAAAGAAACTGGTGGAGCTCCAAGTAGTTTCCCTTAAAGAACCCACATATGGACTCACCTACTCAGACTCACTCCCTCTGAGCTCCAGCAATGGGTAGCAGCTTGAAAGGCACCAGTGGTATACAGGGAGAACTGAAGTGTCTGGCATCAAGGTGAGCAGAGGCCATTGTCCCTTTACTAAACCCTTCCCCCACAGAGTTGATAAGCTGGTACTTTATCTGAGATTCCATCTACCTGGCTAACACTGTTTGACTCACTTTGGAAATCCCCAGAGGCTCTGCCCACCCAACTTATAGGCCCACCCAATCTCCTTTTCCCTATGAATGCCTGGTCTTGGCTCCTAAATCCTATAAAACAAGCAACAGTTGGCCTCAGTGAGCCCTACTGGCAGCCTGATTAGATTCACAGCTTGTCTTAGCCTGGCAGTCTCTAAGCCCAGCAGAAATGGCAACTATCTCTGATTGCTTTATAGCTCAGGCAGGGTGGTCCCAGGCAAAACACAGGTGGGGCTGACCTTGCCCTGCACCACCTGGGAAACCCCAGGGCCAGTACACCAGTGGACAACTACAAACCATGTCAGAGCACCACCACTCTGGCCCTGCATAGCTCCACAGATGATGGATGCTGGTGGTCAGTGGTTATGGCCTGTCCTTGCAACTGAATGGCCTGGGTAAATCCCTCCCATTGATCTGCCAACAGCAACCAAGGCTCAACTACAAGAGGAGGTTGTACTCAGTTTACACAAAGGGCATGCCTAGAGTACCCAGCTTGGGTGCTAGGGGACACTGTGCCATTGGAGCCTACAGGACACCTGCCAATTTAGGCCACACTACCAAGAAATGGAGTCAAAGCTTGACCTAATACATAGAAACAAACACAAGAAGGGTGCCAAAATGAGGAGACAAAGGAACATGACCCAAATGAAAGCACAGATCAAAACTCCAGAAAAAGAGCTAAATGAAATGAAGATAAGGAATCTATCAGATGTAGAGTTGAAAACACTGGTTATAAGGATGCTCAAAGAAAATAGTGAGGACCCTCAGTAGCATAAAAAATATCCAGTCAGACCCCAGAGCCCAGGGTCTCATCCACCTGCAGAGCAGGAGCACTCAGAGCAGATAGCACTATGTCCACCCCCGCCCTGTTCTTCTCTGCCTTGCGATGAGTCTGGGCCAGAAATCCAGTGTGCAGGCAGGGACTCTCCCCAGATGCACCATCCAGGCAGAGACAGGCTCTGTGATCCCCTGGAAGAGTTCTGTGACCATCTGGTGTCAGGGGACCTTGCAGGCCCAGGAATACTGTATTTATAGAGAAGAAATGGATATACTCTTGTACAGACAGAAACCTCTGGAGCCTGGGGACAAGGCCAAGTTCTTTATGGAAGACTTTTATGCAGGGAGATATTATTGTAAAAACTTAGCCACACTGGCTGGACAGAGCCCAGTGACCCCCTGGAGCTGGTGGTGACAGGGGTCTACTACCATAAACCCAGCCTCTCAGCCCTGCCCACCACTGTCATGACCTCAGGATGGAACATGACCCTCCAATGTGGCTCTGGACTACGATTTGACAGGTTCATTCTAAGGAAGGAGAATACAGGCTCTCCTGAACCCTGGACTCACAGCGACAGCCCAGTGGGCGGTTCTAGGCCCTGTTCCCTATGGGCTCTGTGATACCCAGCCAAAGGTGGACATTCAGATGCTATGGCCATCAGATGTGGTCTCACCCCAGTGACCCCTTGGACCTCCTGTTCTCTGAAGTCTCTGAGGATCAGCCCCTCCCCAATTCAGAGTCAGGCCCACAGAGTGGTCTCCAAAGGTACTGGTACGGGCTGATTGTGGTCTTGGTAGCTCCCATCCTTCTGCTCTCCCTCCTCCTCTTCCTCATCCTCCAATACTGGCATTAGAGCAAAGGCAGGATGCCAGATGCTGCTGTGAAGGACCCACAGTCTGGGGAGGGCATGGAGCTGGACCTTCAGGCTGCTACATCTGCTGCCCCCCAGGATGTGACCTATGCCCAGCTGAACCACTTGGGCCTCAGAAAGGAGACAAGTGAACCCCCTTCCTCCCTGTCAGAAGAATCCACAGATGAGCCCAGTATGTACGCTGCTCTGGCCATCCACTAACTCAGGAAGGACTCGGTCCCCACACTCCAGGGAGGGGGCCTGCAGGGACTACAGAAGGCACAGGAGCCACTCCCAAGGACACTCAGCCAGTGACCCCAGACAGCCTGGAAATCTGACATAGATCCCCAGTAGCTCCTGGGGCCCCCTGGAATCCCCTGATTCTACAGTCAATGATAACCAGTATACCCACATTTTGGAAATAAAGCAAACAGACTTCTCCATAAAAAGAAAATATTCAGTCAGAAATGAGCGATACACTAACTGAAATAAAGATAAATTTACAATGAAATAACTATAGAGTCATGAAGCTAAGAATCAAATCAATGATTTGGAATACAAGGAACCAAAAAAACAACCAATCAGTACAAGAAGAAAAAAATAATCCAAAAATATGAGAATAATATAAAACAGCCTCTGGGAAAACTTCAACAGGTCCGATATTTGCATCATAGGGATACCAGAAGGAGAAGAGAGCAAGAAATTGGAAATCTACCTGAAAAAAATAGTGAAAGAAATCTTCTCTAATTTGGTGAAAGAAATACACATTCAAGTCCAGGAAGCACAGAGAGTCCCAATGATGATGGATGCAAAGAGGCCCACTCCAAGACACACCATAATTAAAAGCTCAAAGGTTAAAGATAAAGAGAGACTTAAAAGCAGCAAGAGAAAAGAAGTTAGTTACCAGATGGTTGCCAGATGGGAGGGGGAGAGGATTAAGAAATACAAATAGGTAGTTACAGAAAAGCCATGGGGATGTAAAGTACAGTATAGGACATGGAATAGCCAAAGAACTTATATAAAGGACCCATGGACATGAACAATGGTGGGGGGATTGCCTGAGGGAGTAGGGGGTGCTGGGTGGAGGGAGGAAAGGGGAAAAATGAGGATATAACTGTAATAGCATAATCAATAAAATATAAAAAAACCATGAAACCAATGCTTTTCAACAGAGATCTTTAACATTTCAAAATCTTCTATGATAATTAATCTATACTTAGATTTCCTACTTTCTCAGGATAATTTTGATAATTTATGTTTTCTATTTCAAAAGGAATATATATTTCAACTAGAATTTCAAATATATAGATACAGTTTTACAGTTCTCTTGTAATTTAAAATTTTACTTGTGTTTTTGGCAATAATCATTTTTCTTTACTGATTTTATTTATGCCCCCCTTGCCTTCATATTTCTCATATTTTTTCTTACCTTTTCAAGTTTCTCTGTTTTGTTTGTGCTTGCTTTGTTTCTTGTTATTTTTTAACTTAGCTCATTTATTTTTAGTATCCCTAATTTTATGATAAATTAAGTATACTACTTTGATTGGGGGAGGGGTGTATAAGGGTATTGCATGGTAATGGAAAAAATACAATAAAGATTAAATAAAAAAGAATACTACTTTAATTATATTTAATGAGGTTTGATATAAGGTAGTTTAACATTCAGTAGTTATTTCCATTTTTGTTTCCATTTTACCTCTAGAGTTATTTACAAATGTGCATTTTAATATACAAATATAATGACATTTGGTGCTTTCCCTTGTTAATTTCTAACTTTCTTTCACTGTGATCACAGAACATGACCTGTGTATAATTTTCAAATTTTTTCCTGCTCTAATAGAATCAATTACTATAAATGTTTGAAAAGAACATACATTCTCTGTTTCAGTTTTTCCCTCTCCCCCAAATGTACAGCTTGATAGTTTTGTTCAAGTTATTACATCCTTACTTATTTTTCACCTACCTGATATGGTAGTTATTTGCCAATTTATCTCTTGCAGTTTATCAGTTTTCACTTTATATATTCAAAGCTATAATATTAGATGCATAAAGTTTCATGACTTTTATATCACTGTGGTATAATTTGGAGTTTTTACATATCTCTTTGTCTCTTTCATGCATTTTTACATTAAATTCTATTTCATACTATACTTCATAGTATATTTCATACTAATTACTTAGCCAGCTTTCTCTTGATAGCAGTTGCTTAACATTTTTCCATTGCTTTATTTACAAATTTTCTATGTCCTTTTACTTCGGATATGTCTATTGTACACAGTACAGATATTTTTTAGACTGTCTTTTTTTTTTGTTTTAGTTTTTCTCTTTTATTCAGTGTTTGGTACATTCTCATATACTAGAAATACTGATTGATTTTTAACTTCTTGTCATCTTATATTTTATTTTCTATTTACTCAGATTTATCTATGCCTGTTTTGACCCAATCCTAACTTGTATTACATAGATAAAAAATTTTGGTCATATCTTCTCCCTTAACTAGTGTGCAAGTCATGCATTTTATTTCTTTTCTTCTCTAGCAGTTACTACTACAATTTAAAATAAAACCTATGCAATTAAACCTATGTTTTTCTACAAACTAACAGAGTTAATAATAGGGGTGGGAGTAGGGGCTGAGTGAAAAAGGTAAAGAAATTAAGCAAATAAAGTCATAGATACAGACAACATTATGGTGATTACCGGAGGGAAAGGTGGGGTGGAGGGAGGCACAAGAGGGAAAAGGAGGGATAAATGGTTGACAGAATACTTGACTTGGGGTGGTGAACACACAATACAATATACAGATGCTGAATTTTAGAATTGTATACCAGAAACATATACAATTTTATTAATTAATTTTACCTTATTAAATTCAATAAAATTTAAAAAATACCTGTTTTTATGATCAATACTTTAGACCTAATATAGTCTAATAATATTTTTCCTAACCATTGATTCTTGGATCTTATGCCCCCAACCCCAATTTCATTCTGAATATATGTCCTTTTTCCTGGAATAAAACCTTTAGTAACTATGCCAGAGAAGTTCTGGAGGTTGTGAACTTTCTAAGTATCCAATATTTATACTAGGATGACATCTTGATGTAAAATACAATCCTAAATTCAAAGTTATTTTTCCTTATCACTTTGAAAATGTGCTATACTATCTTCCTCTGACACTCATTGCTTTATGGGTGATATGCCTTTTCTCTCAGACAGATTTTAAGAGGTTATATCCTTAAATTCTAAAATATCCCTACAATGTGTCTAATTAAATATTTTTTATTATTACTTTCCTCTTGGTTAATAATTCATAAGCCTTTTCACAGGGACACATGTCTTTTTAATAAATAAAAGTTCTCAGTTATTAATTTTTCAAATATTGCCTGTTATCTCATTTTCTGGTCCATGAACTCCTTAATGGTGGATTTTGAAACTTCTAAGTTTATCCTTTATGTCTCTCACCTTTTCTTCCATGATATCTAAGTCTTTAATGTTTTTACTGCATCCTGAGAGAATTCCTTACCTCAATTTTCTAGACACAGTATGTGCTTAGTCCATTATCTTGAAATTAGATAATCAGTTAAACCAAAAGGAAACCCACATTTATTTTCTTTCTTTCATGATGGATCACTGAGTCTCTGTTGCCTCATCATGTTAATTTTTCATTAGCCAAATATTTTTGGAGGGAAATAGCTAGGAATAAATTTAACAAAGGATTAAAAAACCTGTACTCAGAAAATTGTAAGATGCTGAAGAAAGATATTGAAGAAGATATAAATAAGTGGAAGCACATAACCATGATCATGGATAGGAAGAATTAACATCATTAAACTGTGCATATTACCCAAAGTAATCTATAGACTCAATGCAATTCTTATCAAGATACCAAGCACATATCTCACAGAACTAGAAAAATATTTCAAACATTTATATGGAACCACAAAAGGCCCCACATAACAACAGCAATCCTGAGAAAAAAGAACAAAGTTGGAGGAATCACACTACCTAATATCAGACTATACTATAAGGCCATAGTAATGAAAACAGCATGGTACTGGCCTAAAAACAGACACATACATCAATGGAATTGAGAGCCCAGAAATAAAACACCTTTATAGTGAATGAATATTCAAGAGGGGAAGCAAGCACATACAATGGACTAAAGATGGTTTGTTCAATAAGTGGTGTTGGGAAAATTGGACAGATACATGCAGAAAAATGAAACTCGCAAGAATAAATTCAAAATCAATCAAAGACTTAAATGTTAGACCCGAAACCATAAACATGGTAGAAGAAAACATAGGTAGCAAAATCATGGACATAGTTTGTACTAATATTTTTATCATATATAACTCTCCAAGAATGGAAAACAAAAGAAAAAATAAACAAATGGAACTACATCAAACTAAAAGTTGTTTGCACAGCAATGGAAACCATCAACAAAATGAAAAGACAACCCATGGAAAGGGAGATATATTTACCAATAAATCTGATAAGGGGTTAATATTCAAAATTTACAAAGAACTTATAAAACTCAACATCGTAAAAGTAAGTAATCCACTTAAAAAATGGGAAGGACCTAAATAGACTCTTCTCCAAGGAGGATATACAGATGGCCAATAGACATATGAAAATATGTTCAATGTCATTAATCATCATAGAAATGCAAACTAAAACCACAATGAGATATCATCTCACATCTGTCATAATGGCTATCATCAATAAATCAACAAACAAGTGCTGGTGAGAATGTGGAGAAAAGTAAACCCTTTTTCAGTATTAGTAGGAATGCAGACTGATGAAGCCACTGTGGGAAGCAGTATGGAGATACTCCCCAAAATTAAAAATGAGTCTGCCTTTTGATCCAGTGATCCCACTTCTGGGAATATATATGAAGAAACCCAAACTACTAATTTGAAAGAACATAAGCACCCCCTTTTTGTTGCAGTGTTATTTATAATCATCAAGATATGGAAACAGCTTAACTGTCCATCAGTAGATGAGTGGATGAAACAACTAAGAGGCATTTATGCAATGGAATACCCCTTGGTTGAAAATTTTACCCTTTCAAGAGCATGGATGGACCTGAGGAACATTATGCTAAGTGAAATAAGCCAGTGAGGGAAGGACAAATACCATACGATTTCCCTTATATGTGGAATCTAATGAAGAAACTGAACTAACAAGCAAAGTAGAGACACACTCATAGATAGAGGGCAGGCTGACAGCTAAGGGAGGAATAGTATGGTGCAGGGATTGAGAAAAAAGGGAAAATGACTCATGGACATGAACAACAGTGTGGTGATTGCAGAGGGCATGGGGATTTTAGGGAGTTAAATGGCAGTGGAAAAATACAATAAAAAAAACAAACAAAACATAAAGTAAAATCAATTCCATTGATTTGCCTTTAAGTATAGGTGAAAAATTTGTTGAGAAAATCTAAGAGTGGAGAAGTTTCTTTCAATTAAAAAGTACTCATCTTCTATTGCCATGTTTACCCTGGAACTAGTATGATAACATTTTATATGTGATTAGTCAAAAAGCTCTGAACACAAGCACATTAGTACAACTGATTTTACCTGGAGGTCCAGGAAGGCCAGGTAGACCCTGTATTCCAGGAATTCCTTGCTCTCCTTTTTCTCCAGGCAAGCCAGGCAACCCCATGTTTCCTTTTGCTCGTACAGTTACACCAGTCCCAGGCCTACGAATTACCTTTATTATAAAAGAAAAAATTAAAGAACTCAAAGAGGATGAAGCTTGTCTCCTGAAGATAACATAACAGCTACATATGATCACAATGACGCCATTTTCACAAAGTGCTCCAATGCAAAATCATTGACTAATACATAGATTATGATTCATATCTATATCACTTCTTCAACTGATTAGAAATTTCCCCAAACTAGTAATAATATTACCATTCTCCTAAACTCCAGGATTAGAGAGCTATAATTATTTTATTTTATTTTATTTTATTAATTACATTTTATTGATTATGCTATTACAGTTGTCCCATTTTCCCCCCTTCATTCCCCTCCACCCTGCACACCACCTCCCACCCACATTCCCCCCTTTAGTTCATGCCCATGTGTCATAAGTTCTTTAGCTTCTACATTTCCCACACTATTCTTGCCTTCCTCCTGTCTACTTTCTACCCACCATCTGTGCTACTTGTTCTATGTACCTTGTCCCCCTCACTCCTCTTCCCACTCCCCTATTGCTAACCCTCCATGTGATCTCCATTTCTGTGTTTCTGCTCCTGTTGTAGTGATTTGCTTAGTTGGCTTTTTTTTTAGGTCTGGTTGTTAATACCTGTGAGTTTGCTGTCTTTTTACTGTTCATATTTTTTATCTTCTTTTTCTTAGATAAATCCCTTTAACATTTCATATAATAAGGGCTTGGTGATGATGAACTCCTTTAACTTGACCTTATCTGAGAAGCACTTTATCTTCCCTTCCATTCTAAATGACAGCTTCACTGGATAGAGCAATCTTGGATGTAGGTATTTGATTTTCATGACTTGGAATACTTCTTTCCAGGCCCTTCTTGCCTGTAAGGTCTCTTTTGAGAAATCCACTGACAGTCTGATGGGAACTCCTTTGTAGGTGACTGTCCCCTTATCCCTTGCTGCTTCTAGAATTCTCTCCTTCATTTTAATCTTGGCTAATGTAATTACAATGTGCCTTGGTGTGTTCCTCCTCGGGTCCAACTTCTTTGGGACTCTCTGAGCTTCCTGGACTTCCTGGAAATCTATTTCCTTTGCCAGATTGGGGAAGTTCTCCTTTATTATTTGTTCAAATAAGTTTTCCACTGGTTGCTCTTCTTCTTCCCCTTCTGGTACCCCTATAATTCGGATGTTGGGATGTTTAAAGATGTCCTGGAGGTTCCTAAGCCTCTCCTCATTTTTTTGAATCCTTGTTTCTTCCTTGTTTTCTGTTTGGTTGTTTCTTTCTTCCTTCTGATCCACTCCATTGATTTGAGTCCCAGTTTTCCTCCCATCTCTGTTGGTTCCCCATGCATTTTTCTTCTTTTCACTTATTGTAGCCTTCATTTTTTCATCTAATTTGTGACCAAAATCAACCAATTCTGTGAGCATCCTGATCACCAGGGTTTTGAATTGTGCATCTGATAGGTTGGCAATCTCTTCGTTGCTTAGATAAATTGGCTCTGGGGCTTTAATTTGTTCTCCGGTTTGAGCCATTTTCACTTCTGGGTTTTTTGTTTTTTTGTTTTTTTTTTTTGGTCTAGTCGCAGCTGTTACGCAGTGAGGGGTGGAGACTTAGGTGTTCCCCAGGGCGGGACAGCCCAGTCGCTGGGTAGTGACGCTGTATGTAGGAGCGGAATCTGAGATGAGACAATGGTGCTTGCTCTGCTCACTCTCGGATTCCAGTTCCTTGCACCGCTTCCCCTTTGCCTGGATTATCTGCGCATGAATGTGGGACCACCCGGTCAGCCAGCTGCCTTGTGCAGTCTCACTGGTTCTGCACAGTTGCCGCCCTGTGCCCGGGGTCTGCTAGTCACCACCTGTGCACCTGGGGGCTGCCAGCCGCTGCTGCCTGGGTGCCCGGTCCACACCTCTGCTTTTTCCTGCTGCGACTCCGCCCATCTTACCAGTCTGGATGAATCACCGTTGGACTTCCAAACAGTTCGGTTTTCTGAGTTCTGGTTGTTTTCTTGTTTCTAAATCTTTTTTGTCCTTAATTTTGGTTGTGCAAGGAGGCACAGTGTGTCTGCCTACGCCTCCATCTTGGCCGGAAGTCCAGCTATAATTATTTTAGATGTCTCTTATCTTCTAATTCATTCAATTCCTTTCAATCACCTAAGCAGATCATTCTTCACCTCAAATGTCTCCCTAATTTGTCCTCTTCTTTCCTGTTGCTAAAGCTACTATCCTTACCTCACACTTGGACTAAGAGAAGCAACTCTGAACTTTTACTCTTGAATCCAAATCTACTACTAGGATATGCTTGTTAAAAAAACAATTTTTGTGTTTAATGATTCAAAATTGTTCACTACTTCTTACTATATCTGATGCTATTTTTAACCCTGGATTGTGTCAAGTCACTTTTTACTTCCAATGCCTTTCTCACTTCTTCATCTTCTGTTATTTCCAGTGATGAATTTTTAGTATAGTGAGGCCACTTCATGCATCTTGAATATTCCTGTCTTTGTTTTTGAATATGCCATTTTAAACATCAGTAATGCCTTCCTTCAATCTTTCCCTTTAGCAATCCACATTTTTTTCTTCCTTCCTCATAAAAGTTTATCTCTTCCAGGAAGTCTCTATTGATTAAAATCAACTGATTATTCCTTTTCTCTCTGTCTTCTTACAACCTCAGCACCTAAAGGATTTCATGTTAATAATCTAAATATAAAGAAATTAAACTCAAAGAGCTATAAAGGTAAATAAGTCTTAGATTTAAGAAAGTGTCAGTCCAAGGTACAAATCAACACCTATTGACAAAGTGTGATATTTTATTTGACATAAGAAATATTCTGACAAAAGAACACTAAAAGTTGTGGGACTTAGAATTGGAATAGCAATTCAAAGAGGAAAGTGAGATGCTGGAGGGGACTACACTTTCAAATTTTCAATTTCTTCTGATATTCACCAAAATTTTTCATCTCATTTCATAAAGAATTTCTTCCTTAGAGAACTAAAACTGATTTTAAAATAAAAATGAATAAAAATATTTAACAAAACAAAAAGTATATCCTCATTAAATTTAGTAAGATACTAAATATCAATATCTGGGAAAAAGAATAAAATTGTATTAGAACATACAGGTTTTATGGCACTTGCACCTTGCAGCTTTACTGCAGTTTAAAGTCAAGTGTCTTACCAAATTTCAGCCAAAGGAAAACCAATCTGTTAATTTGCAGCAATAATATTTTATTGTAAACAAGATTGGAAATACATTGGATTTAAATTTCATGACAATGCAAATATGACAGAAAATCTGTATACCCCTCCCTGATTATTCTTTCATAGAGCAGTTTCCTACATTTGTTATTAAAAGCCCTGAGAAGTACACACTCAGTGAAAAAAAGAGATGTGACTCAGACAATTACAACCTGAGAAAACCTATTATGACTAAATCCTTTCTCCTGAGTTCTGCAGGGGAAATAACCAATTCTTAGTTCCCCAACAATTTGTTTTATTGAAACTTTGTAAGCAACACTTGCACCACCTTCTGGTTACCTGATAAATGATTTGGTAATCATGATGCCAAAAAAAAAGTTATAATTTTGGAACTTTACTGTGAAGATGTAATACACAGACAGAAAAATACAAAGACTCTGAGGTCAAAATCACTAAAATGTTTAGATGTGAAGATTTTTAAGACAGTAGTGTTGAAAATGACTTGGGATTTTGTGTTCTACTAGGGAAGGGAACAAAATATGCAATTAAGGGACAAAAAAGAAAATGCATTAATAAACTTGATAAATGAAGACTAAAAGGTAACTTACAAATCCAGGTGGGCCAGGTGGGCCAATGTCACCTTTTTGGCCCTATTAAATACAATTTTAAAATAGGTTAGAAAAATCATATGAAAACATCCATTTCTTCAAAAACATAACAGATAACTAAGTTCCATAAAGACCCAGAAATCCATAATAAAATATATCAAAAATATATAACATGAGGTAGAAGAAACAATAGTGAGCTAAGCATAAGAAGACTTGCGATGTTCTTTCAGAATTACTAACCATATGATCTTGACCAAATCAATTAATTTGTCTGCGTTATGTGTAAGTCAAGGTTCTAAGATATTTCTAGCTCTAACACCCTTTGATTTTAAGATTCGTATTTCAAACAAAATATAAACATTTTATAAAGAAGATACTGAATAAAAAAATTGGTACCACTAGAATTAGTTAAAACTATTACATTTATTTTTACATTTGGCCATATTCCTTTTCATAAAATTTGTCAAGGACAGTAATTTCCATCACTAACAGATACATTATACCTGATGAACTTAAGTATCATCAGGAATAGCTAATAAATCATAATTGCTCCTGTGAGTTTGCTCTTAGAAGCTAAAGAAAGACAAATTCAGACCAAAAAATTACTCTTAACCAGTGGCTACAACAGCATGAAGAACACAGTATTCAAACATTACTCCACTGCCAAAACCCAAGGATAAATGTCTCTCTCATATTTCTGTTCTCATTCTAGACATTTATAAAAACCTTTCAACTATCTAAAGCTCCTTTTAGTTTACGAAGTTACTCTGCACTATAACTTTACTTAATACTTGAAAAACAATCTTACTTTCTGAGTATTTATATCTTCCTTTATTCTAGTTGTGCCTCTTATGCCAAGATAGAACTTAGATCTAATTTAGAGATAAACCACCATTAAAATATGTGCCCTTGGAATACATTTAATTTTGTAACACCTTGCCTACAAAACAAAGCTTTTCAGTTTTAGTTTTCATACAAAGCAATTAGAGAGCATAGAGACTGAAAAACTGGTTACTTTGTGATCTGCTATATATAGGGGAATTGAGTGCTTCATATATTATTTCAAAGTCACTTTTTAAATAGGCAACTAAACAAATTACTTCAGTCAGCCTGCATAGTCAAATTAAAAACAAACAAACAAACAAAAAAAAGCAAAAGCAAGGAAAGAATTAGCCACAGACTTCTAATCAATAATTGTATAACACATAGAAACGTTTAGCAAAGACATTCTAAACTCATAGCTTATAGGTCTTTTCATTAGGGGGACCTCACTAAAATGGTGCTGAATTTACTTTCTGGAGAATGAAGTTTTGCTGATACATGTTCAAAGCAGACATCAACTTTTCACAATGGAAATGGCTGAAGTTCAACAATTCTTTATTACTTCCACCACATGGACTGTGATTTAGAAGAATGGATGAAAACTTAGAAGAAGGGAGAAAAATCAAAAGATGGATAAAGAAGATATGTTTTGAATATAAAAGGTAGTTATTGAGAACTTTTTCTGAGAACTTTTTTGTTTATAACTCAACATTGGGAGAGAGAAGAATTATGTTCATGAGAATAAAACTAGTTACTTCAAATTTTAAAATTCTTACCTTTTCTCCAACCCTTCCTGGTCCACCAGGGTAACCAGGATCACCAGGCAAACCCTTTAAAACAGAGGACAGAGTAACATCAGCAAAAATGGTGGGGTAAGGGCCCCCTTAAAAACCTCTTCTCTATAAAAATGGCCAGAATCAGTCAACCTTTTTAGAATACCAGATAGTAACCAAAAGCTTGCAGCAATACAGGAAGCATTTATTGAAAATGAGTGGCATTTTAACTTGCTCTATTCCCATCACCCGTCCTCAGCTCCAGAGTAGCCTTGAAAACAAATAGCACTTAATCAAGGTTAAAAACGGTGGCCTGGCAGCAACTGGAAGGGAAAAAACTACTGAGTTAGAGCTTCTTCAAAGCTCCTTGCCCAGAGAAGTGTCATTAATTCACTTGGCTGGTGGTTCCCTAAAAGAACCCACCAGGAAAACTAACTTTGTTTGAGATAACTTGAGTTCTCCCAGCACAGAGAACAGCCTTTTCCCTAGGGAGTATCTGTAGAAAACAAGGCAAATTGTTGAGTATCATGGATACCTGATCATGAAACAAAGAAGCCAGAAACTGAGGTGCTGCATTTATCTCCTCTTATGTCATTTTATACGTTTAAGTCATTTGTGAATCTGAAGTTTATAAATTGAGAACTTCCTGTTTAGCAAAATCACATGTAAATAAATTTACGTGATTTTACTGCTTCCAATTTCCAGTCTAGGATAAGAATACTCTTTCCTTTGGAATTTTCTCCAAATGTCATCAAATTTCCTATCTGTCATCGAAAACTTTTAATATCTACATTGGATACTCTTAATGGTAAGGCTGCTTGAAACACTCTTGCTGGACTCACATGTGTTAAAATTTTCCTCTTTTTGTAGTAATTAGAATTATCTGTCAAAACTTTTCCTGAAAAAACTTATGCTAACACAAAAATTTGTATGTGAATGTTTTTAGCAATTTTATTCATAATGGCCAAAACCAAAAACAACCAAAATTTCTTTCAATAGGTAAATGGATAAACATACCCTGGCATACCCATACAAACTAATGCTACTCAGCAATAAAAATTATCAAACTATTGACATGCAGTATGATGTATTATTGCTACGTAATTGAATACTGTTTCAAAGGGCTATGAACATACAAGTGAAATCATATGGTATTTGTCATTTTTTGTCTGAATTATTTCACTTAGCGTAATACCTTTTAGGTCCATATGTGAAATGTAAAGAGCAAAATAAATGAACAAACAAAATAGAAACAGACTGATGGTTGCCAGAAGGGAGGAGGGTTGAGGGACTGGGTGAAAAACATGAAGGGATTGAGAAGTACAGATTGGTAGTTACAAAATAGTCATGGGGATGTAGAGTATTAAAGCATAGGAAATACAGTCAAAATATTCTAATAACTATGTATGGTGCCAGATGTGTGATTGAAGTATTGGGGGGACTACACTGCAAAGTATAATTGCCTAACCACAATGCTGTGCACCTGAAACTAAGACAAAATACTACTGAATGTAAACTAAAATTGAAAAATAAAATAAAAAACTGCTATATACAATATGATTCCATTTATATGACACTTTGGAATAGGCAATATTATAAGGGTAAAGAACAGATCAATTTTTGCTGGGGGCTTTGGGTGGAGTGGTGGGAAGGGGATGACGATAAAAAAAGAGTGTGAGGAAATTTTGAGGGTGATGAAATTGTTTATGACTATGAAATTGGTTATACAACTGTATGCATTTATCAAAACACAGAACTGAATGCTAATAATGGTTCATTTTACTGTATACACATTATATCTCAATAAATCTGACTTAAATATATATATGTATATATACACATATAAATACAATGGAATCTTAGTCATAAGAAAAGATGAAACACTGCCATTTGCAACAGCATGGATGGATCTTAAGAATATCATGCTAAGTGAAATAAGTCAGTCAGAAAAAATGAAGATTCATATGATTTCACTCATATGTGGGATATAAAACTAAAAGCAATAAATGAACAAACAAGATAAACAAAAACTCATACACACAGACAACAGTATGGTGGTTACCAGAGGGAAAGGGGTAGAGAGTAGTAAAGGGTAAAGTGGGTCAAAAATATGATGAGGAAAGGAAATTTGACTTTGGGTTGTAAATACACAATGAAAGATACAGATGATGTATTATAAAATTGTACACTTGAAACCTATATAATTTTATTAACTAATGTTACAGCAAAAAAACTTAATTAAAAATAAAATAAAATAACAAATTTTGGTTTTAAAAAATGTAACTTAAAAACAGCAGAATATCAAATTCATATTCAAAAGACAAAGAGAATAATTTCCATTCATTTAAATTATTTCCCAATATAAGCTTCTTTGTGATCCTGCTTTCTGACCTTGCCATTTTTTTTTCTTTTCAGGGGAATGGACTTTACTCACTGGAATTCCTGGTTGGCCATTCTCTCCATCTTTGCCTGGTTTACCCTATAGGATTCAAAGAAATGAAAGAATAAAAATTTGTTATTTAGGAAGTATGAGGTTCAAGAACCTAACAACCTTTATTCCTGCCTTGGACTAAATTAAGTGAACATTTTAGTCTACAATATCATAACAAACAAAATAATATTTTATTCAATTCTAACATTTTGAAACAATGAAAGTAGGATTTAAGAGGAAAGAATAAAATTACACATGCATATATTTAAAAATTTTTGCAAAGTGTATTAGTAATTATAACACTTACTCTTTTGCCAGGCTCTCCTTGCTCACCCTTCTCCCCTTTCACACCACCTGAAGGACCCTGTAAACACAAAAATAGTTTTACATTGCTTCATGGAATACTATATAACAATATTAACATACATTAAATGATGCTGAAGAATTTTAGGTTACTTACTGGAGCACCACGCATCCCTGGAGGTCCAGGAGGCCCTTGGTCACCAGAAAGTCCCTATGCAGTAGTAGGGGAAAGGAAAGCACTATTAATACTGTTAATAGGAACTGGCTGGTGTGGGTCAGTGCAATGAGCACTGTTCTGTGAACCAAAGGGTGGCAGTTTGATTTCCAGTCAGGGCACAGGCCTGGGTTGCAGGCCAGATCCCTGGTAGGGTGCGAGCAAGTGGTAACCGCACAGATATTTCTCTCCTTCTCTTTCGCTTTCCCCTCCCCTCTGTCTAAGAATAAATAAAAAAAACCATTTCAAAAATACTGTTAATAGTACAGCTAGCTAGAAATGTATTTATCACACTGAACTATGACTTATGTAGTACAGCCAAAGATAATAGGAGGTTTCTAACTCAAAGTTGAAATCGGCTACACAAAGGGACCTAGAAACATCTTTGTTAAATTAATTTATTTTTATTTATTATTTTTTTGAGTTTTTAAAAAATTTCTATCAATTTTAATTGTTGCTTTTGTACAGCTTTATGTCTTTTACTCCCATCCCAGCCCACTGCCCCAGCCCTCCCCACCTCCCTCCCATTTCCACCCCCATAGTTTTTCTCCATGTGTCTTTTATACTTGTTGCTCTAAACCCTTCAACTTTTCCTCTAGAATTCCCTCCCTTCTACCCTCTGGTGAATGTCTGCCTCTTCTCAATCTCAGTGTCTTTGGTTATATTATGCTTGTTTGTTTGTTTTGTTCATTAGGTTCCTGCTAAAGGTGAGATCATATGGTATTTGTCTTTCACCTCCTGGCTTATTTTGCTTAGCATAATGCTCTTCAGTCCCATCCATGCTGTCCAGAAGGGTAGTATCTCCTTCTTTCTTTCTGCTGCATAGAATTCCATTGTGTAAATGTACCAGTTTCTTTTTTCTAATAATTTTTTATTTTAATTGTTGTTCTACAGTTTTCTGCCTTAAGCTCCCATTCCAGCCCACTGCCCCAGCCCTCCCCAGCTCCCGCCCATTTCCACCCCCACTAGTTTTTGTCCATGTGTCCTTTATAATTGTTCCTCCAAACCCTTCCCCTTTCTCCCTGAAATTCCCTCCCCACTCCCCTCTGGTGACTATCAACCCCTACTCAATTTCAGTGTCTTTGGTTATATTATGCTTGTTTGTTTGTTTTTTTTATTAGGTTCCTGCTAAAGGTGAGATCATATGGTATTTGTCCTTCACTGCCTGCCTTATTTCACTTAGCACAATGCTCTCCAGTTCCATCCATGCTGTCACAAAGGGTAGGAGCTCCTTGTTTCTTTCTGCTGCATAGAATTCCATTGTGTAAATGTACCATAGTTTCTTGATCCATTCATTTACTGACGGGCACCTAGGTTGCTTCCAACACTTGGCTAGTGTACATTGTGCTGCTATGAACATTGGAGTGCATAGGTTCTTTTGGATTGGTGTTTCAGGATTCTTAGGATATAATCCTAGCAGTGAAATTGCTGGGTCAAAAGGTAGACCCATTTTTAGTTTTCTGAGAAAATTCCATACTGATTTCCATAGTGGTTGTACCAGTCTGCAATCCCACCAACAGTGCACTAGGGTTCCCTTTTCTCCACAACCTCTCCAACACTTGTTTGTTGCTTTGTTTATGATGGCCATTCCACTGGTGTGAAGTGGTATCTCATTGTGGTTTTAATTTTCATCTCTCTGATAGCTAGCAATATTGAGCATCTTTTCATGTGTCTCTGGATCCTCTGTATGTCCTCCTTGGAGAAGTGTCCATTCAAGTCTTTTGTTCATTTTTAATTGGGTTGCTTGTCTTCTTAGAGTGGTGTCATGTAAGTTCTTTATATATTTTGTAGATTAAATCCTTGTCTGCGGTATCATTGGCCAATATGTATTCCCATACAGTTGGTTCTCTTTTTATTTCAATACTGCTTTTTTTTTGCCATACAGAAGCTTTTTAATTTGATGAGATCCCATTTGTTTCTTCTTTCCTTTATGTCCCTTGCCTTAGGGGACATATCAGTAAAAATGTTGCTGTATGAAATATCTGACACTTTCCTGCCTATGGTCTCCTCTAGGACTTCAATCATATCATGGCTTATATTTAAATCTTTTATCCACCTTGAATTTATTTTTGTGTATGGTGTAAGTTGGTGTTCGAGTTTCATTTTTTTGCACATAGCAGTCCAGTTCTCCCAACACTACTTGTTGAAGAAGTTATTTTCACTCCATTTTATGTTGCTGCCTCCTTTGTCGAGTATTAATTGACCATAGAGAATTGGGTTAATTTCTGGACTCTCTGTTCTATTCCACTGGTTCATGTGCCTGTTTTTGTGCCAGTACCAGGTTGTTTTGATTACAGTGGCCTTGTAATACAGTTTGGTGTCAGGTATTGTGATCCCTCCTACTTTGCTCTTCCTTCTCAAAATTGCTGCAGCTACTTGAGTTCGTTTATACTTCCACATAAATTTTTGAAGCGTTTGTTCTTTGTCTGTGAAATATGCCATTGGCACTTTAATAGGTATTGCATTGAATCTGTAAATTGTTTTGGGTAGTATGGACATTTTGATGATGTTAACTCTTCTGATCCATGAACACGGTACATGTTTCCATTTGTATGTGTCTTCCTTCATTTCTTTCCTCAGTGTTGTGTAGTTTTCTGCATACAGGTCTTTTACCACCTTGGTTAGATTTACTCGTAGGTATTTTATTTTTCTTTTTGGTATATCGAATGGGATTTTTTACTTGACATCTCCTCCTGCTTTTTCATTGTTGGTATACAAAATGCCTTTGATTTCTAGATATTGACATTGTATCCAGCTGTTTGGCCAAATTCATTTATTAGTTCAAGGAGCTTTTTGCTGAATCTAAAGAATTTTCTATGTACATATCATGTCATCTGCAAATAATGATAGCTTTGTTTCCTCCTTTCCAATTTGGATGCCTTTTATTTCTTTTTCTTGTCTAATCACTGTGGCTAATACTTCCAATACTATATTGAATAGAAGTAGTGAAAGTGGACAATCTTGTGTTGTTCCTGATCTTAGTGGAAAATATTTTAGTGTTTGCCCATTGAGTATGATGTTGGCTCTAGGTCTCTCATATATGTCCTTTATTATGTTGAGGAATGCTCCCTCAATTCCCACTTTGGTGTTTTTATCATAAATAGGTACTGTAACTTATCCAATACTTTTTCCCTATCTATTGATATGATCATGTGACTTTTGTCTTTGCTTTTGTTTATATGATGTATTACATTTACTGATTAGCAAATGTTGAACCATCCTTGCATCCTTGGAATGAATCCCACTTGGTCAGGTAGTATGATCTTTTTAACGTATTCTTGGATGCGGTTTGCCAATATTTTGTTAAGGATTTGAGCATCTATGTTCATCAGCATTATTGTTCTGAAGTTTTCTTTCTTTGTTATGTTTTTATATGGTTTGGGGATTAGAATGGTGCTGGCTTATATATAAACAGTTTGGGAGTCTTCAATCATTTTGGATTTTTTTGAAAAGTCCGTGAAGGATAGGGGTTAGCTCTTCCTTAAACGCTTTGTAAAATTCTCCTGTAAAACCATCAGGTTCAGGGCTTTTGTGTGTCGGGAGTTTTTTGATTACTGCTTCAATTTCATCTGCTCTTATTGGCCTGTTCAGGCTTTCTGCTGCTTCTTCATTGAGTTTTGGAAGATTATATTTTTCTAGAAACTTGTCCATTTCACCTAGGTTTTCAAATTTCTTGGCATACAGTTCTTCATAGTAATTTTTTCAATCCTTTATATTTTTGTGGTGTCAGTTGTAATCTCTCCTCTTTCTGATTGTGTATGGGTCCTCTCTCTTATTTTCTTGATGAGCCTGCTTAAAGCCTTGTCAATTTTGTTTATTGTTTCAAAAAACAAGCTCCTGGATTCATTGATCCTTAGAATTGTGCTTTTAGTCTCTATGTCATTTAATTCTGCTCTGATCTTCATTATTTCATTCCTTCTAGTTGCTCTGTGCTGTCTTTGCTGTTGTTCCTTGAGTTCTTGTAGGCGTAGGGTTAAGTTCTTTGAAATGTTTCTATCTTTTTTAGGTAGGTCTATACCTCTATGAATTTCCCTCTGAGGACTGCCTTCACTGTGTCCCATAGGCTTTGGGTTGTTGTGAGTTCATTTTCATTTTTTTTCCAGAAACTTTTTAATTCCTTCCCTAATTTCATACTTGACCCCTTCATTGTTTAATAGCATGGTCCTCAATCTCCATGATTTTGAGGATTTTGGGTTTTTCCCCTTGGGGTTGGTTTCTAGTTTCAATCCCTTGTGGTCCAAGAAAATGCTTGGAATGATTTCAATTTTCTTGAATTTGTTGAAGATTGCTTTGTGTCCTATCATGTGGTCTATTTTTGAGAATGTTCCATGTGCATTTGAAAAGAATGTGTATTTAGTTTCTTTGGGATGAAGGGCTCTCTATATAGATATCACTTAAATCCATTTCATCTAGAGTGTTGTTCAAAGCGACAATATATTTGTTGATTTTTTGTTTGGAAGATCTGTCCATTTTTGACAGTGGAGTGTTAAAATCCCCTACTATAATTGTGTTGCTGTCAATATCTTTCTTGAAGTCCTCTAAGGTTTTCTTGATGTATTTAGGTGCTCCTATGTTGTGTGCATATATATTCACAATGTTTGTCTTCCTGGTGGATTCTTCCCTTGAATATTATGAAGTGACCTTCTGGGTCTCTCTTTATGACTCTTCTTTTGAAGTCTATTTATCTGATATGAGTATTGCTACCCTGGCTTTTTTCCCCTGTCCATTTGCTTGGAAAATTTGTTTCCAGCCTTTCATTTGGAGTTTGTGTAGGTCATTTGTCCTGAGGTGGGTCTCTTGGAGGCAGCATTTGTGTGGATCATGCTTTCTTATCCATTCATCTACTCTATGCCTTTTGATTGGAACATTTAATGCATTTACATTTAGGGTTATTATTGATAGGTACTGATTCATTGCCATTTTCATATCTGTGTTCCTCTCTCTCTATCTCTCTTTCTTCATTTCCTTAAAGCAGACCCTTTAGCATATCTTGCAGAACTGGTTTGGTAAATGTGTATTCTTTAGACTTCTTTTGTCTGAGAAGCTTCTTATTTGGCCTTCTATCTTGATTGAAAGCCTTGCTGGGTAAAGTAGTCTTGGTTGCAGGCCTTTGGTTCTCATTACTTGGAATATTTCTAGCCACTCTCTTCTGGGTTTGAGTTTTTCCATTGAGAAGTCAACTGCTAACCTTATCGGGGCTCCCTTGTATGTTACTTCCTTTTTCTCCCTTGCTGCCTATAAGATTCTCTCTTTGTCTTGGAATTTTGTCATTTTAATTCTGATGTGTCTTGAAGTGGGCCTCAATGGGTTCCTCTTGATTGGGACTCTCTGTGTTTCCTGGATTTGTGTGACTTTTTCTCTCATCAAATTAGGGCAGTTTTCTGTCATTCCTTTTCAAATAGGTTTTCTATCCCTTGCTCTTCTTCTTCTCTTCTGGTATACCTACTATACGGATATTATTGCATTTCATATTGTCTTGCATTTCTCTTAATTCCTCTTCATTCTTTTTGAGCCTCTTTTCCTTTTCTTGCTCTTTCTGGTTTTTTTTTTTCTACTTTGTCCTCCAACTCGCTCATACGATCTTCTGCTTCATCAATTCTGCTTTTCATTCCTTCCACTGTATTCTTCAGTTCACAAATTGTATTCTTCATTTCCTCTTGGCCCTTGTTGATAGTTTCTATTTCCTTTTTCATGTTGATATAGTTTGCAGTGAGTTCATCATAGTTTCCCTATAGTTTCTGGTAGCTCATTGAGAGCTCATGGAGCTTCCTGACAACCTTTGCTTTGAGGTCAATATCTGATAGTTGAGCTGTCTCCATTTCATTTAGCATTCTTTCTGGGGCTTCCTCCTTTCCTTTCATTTGGGGATTGTTTCTTTGTCTTCCCATTTTTTGTGAGACTCTTCTTGTTAGCCTCAGCTTCTTAAATTGATCTGTTCTGGCTCCCTGGGTTTATGGTGTGTACTTTTGTGGTAGAATACCTGTGAGATTCAACAATGCTGTCTCCTTTGGGTATCCTGGTGTTCACAGCTTCCACTGTCATGTTTTTGAAATGCCCCCTCTTTTGGACCAAGTCTGTTTTTTTCACAGTTCCAGGGTTTTTTTTTTTTAGTTGTTTTGTTTTGTTTTGTTTTTGTCTCACTCATGGGTATTTAAAAAGAGAAAAGTGGAAGAAAAAAACAAAAAGAGAAGAAAGAAAAGAAAAGAAGAGGAAGGAAGAAGAGATAATATTGGAAAGAAAGGAAGAAGGAATAAAACAAGAGAGAAGTAACAAGAAGGGAAAGGAGTTGAGGGATAAAAAAGTCAAAAATAATGAAAAATTAAAACAAACAAACAAACAAACAAACAAAAAACCCACCAACTCTTGGTGTTATCATTCTTGCCAAGCCGGTTTTTCTAGTCTTGCTGGCTGCAATACCCGAGGGGTGACGGTATCGCTTTTCTCCGTTCAGCACTCGCTTATCTTTGGGCTACTCTCCTCAGAGCTAGCCAGTGGCCTCCCCGCACAGGGCCTCAGATGTACATTTTGAGGCTGCTTACACCTACCCTGGTGACGCACAGGTGCTTATGATCTCCCAGCCTTCCACGCAGTGGCACCGACTGTCGCACAGGTGGCGATTGATCACCACGCAGGTCCCCAGTGGCACGCGGGCACTGATCAATCGCTGCGCAAGTTCCCCGGTGGCACACTGGCACCAATGGGTCCCCACGCAGCCATCTCCAGTGGCACGTGGGCGCCGACAATCGCACAAGCTCTAATGTGATGTCCTCCCAGGGCTATGAGATCTTAACTCCTCTGTTAGGTTTCAAGCAACCATGTTTATCCCGGTGCTGCTGATACTTTGTTTGTCTAGGGAGGGAGTGGTTGACCCAGCTCCCTCCCTAGAGTCTCGTGGCCAGCGCTGGCCCAGGGCCTCAGCCCCGGTCCTGGTCTCTGTGCTGCTGAAGTACTCTTCTTTACCATCTGGGTTTTCAATGTCCACTGCAATTTTCGATCTCCTGTTTTCAAATATGCTGTGTTTCTGATGGCTGTTTGCTCTGTTCTGCCATAAATCGGCCATGTTTTTCTCCCATGTGTAGGGGGAAGTGGAATGTGCTTCCTCCTACTGCACTGTCATATTCCTTCTCTATTTCTTTTTTAACTTTACTTTTATTGTTGAAACAATTTTTTAAAAGATTTTATTTATTTATTTTTTAGAGATGGGAAGGGAGGGAGGAAGAGAGAGAAACATCAATGTATGGTTGCCTCTTATGCATCCCCTTACTGGGGACCTGGCCTGCAACCCAGGCATGTGCCCTAGACTCGGAATAGAGCCTGTGACCCTTTGATTAGCAGGGTGACACTCAACCAGTGAGCCACACCAGCCAGGGCTGTTGACACTATTACAGGTGCCCCCATTCTTGCCCCTATGTCCCCACCCCTCTCTTCCTTCTGGCCATCACCATACTATTGTCTGTGTCTACGGGTTATACATATATGTTCTCTGGCTAATACCTTCTCTTTCTTTTATCCAGGTCCCACCCCTGCCACTTCCCCTCTGACAGCTGTCTGGTTCCATGTATCTATGCGTCTGTTTCTATTTTGTTCATTAGATTCCACACATAAGTGAAATCATATTGTATTTGACTTTTTCTAATTGGCCTATTTCACTTAGTGTAATAATCTCTAGGTCCATCCACATTGTTGCAAGGATAAGATTTCCTTCTTCTTTTATGGCTGATTAGTATTCCATGGCGTAAATATACGACAGCATTTTTTATCCACTCATCTATTGATGGGCACTTGGACTGTTTCCAGATCTTGCCTATTGTAAATAACACTGTTATGAACACAGGGGCGCATATATTCTTTCAAATTGGTGCTAATATCAATCGATTTTTAGTGTATTTCAAGCCAAGTTTTGAGGTAACAAACAATATTTAAAATAAAAATATTAATAATTTTCTCTTCTTATAAAATGTTTTATGAAAAGCAAGTGTCTCTAAAACCAGGAGATGTGAGGGCTATATATGATATATACATTTTGGCAGGGAATTAAATGATCCAATCCATATTGATGGTAGAGTTTCATTATAATTTGTCCTTTATTCTTAACTTCCTTATTAGCCTTTAAGTAAACCAAATCCATTGTACTAAAATATGTACTGAATAATATATAAAATATGTATTACTTTAATGTGTAATACATAAAGTATAGTAATAATAAAGTATGCACCAAATGCAGATACTCTATTCAAGGGTGGGCCACTATACTATACAAGACATGTTTGACCCCCTTATCTACTATAAAAGTAGCAATATTTAAGATAATTACTTCTAAATATAACAAAGGTTTATAGAGTAACACCATCTTTTTCCTTGTATATCAATGAAATGTAGAGAACATAGTCATCTAAGACCATTATAATCCACTTTCCATGACCTAATTTGTACATGAATGCATTACTCATGATAGACAAAATGGAAACAATTAAATGTCCATCTATTGATGAATGGATAAACAGAATGTGGAATGTGTATACAAAAGAATATTGTTCGGACATAAGAAGGAATGAAATACTGATACATGCTATGATATGGATGAACTTGAAAACATTATATTAAGTAAAAGAAGCCAGGCACAGAAGACCACATGTTGTACCATTCCATTTACATGAAATTTCAAGAATAGGGAAATCTACATGGAAAAATGTAAACTAGTGCTTGCCTATGGCTGGAAAGTTTGGGGAAAAATGGAGAGTCACAGCAAATAGGTAGAGGACTTGCTAATGGTGGAGGGGTAATGAGAATGTGATAAAATTAGAACGTAGTGATGGTTTCATTACTCTGTAAATATACTAATAAATGTAATTGTATATTTTAAATGGGTGAATTTTATGGTATATATATTATATATCAATAAAGCTCTTTAAAAATGTAATTATCTCAAATTCTTGTTATTTAAAAAATACCTTCACATAACCATATTTACCCTATAATGCATTTTAATGGAATAAACACCACTTCCATAATAAGTTGTTCATTGTATTCCTCTCTGTATACTCACCTGATCTCCTTTCTGCAACTCTACATCAGTTGGTCTTTTCTGCTCACTGATCTGCCCAGGTGGCCCAGGAGGGCCCCGAAGACCTTGCTCACCCTATTTGCAGGATAAAATAAAAAAGCAAAAAAAAAAAAAATGAAAGTGATATTTCGTAATTTGCACAAACAATAACATAACATACAAACAAAGTCAAAGGCAAGAAGCAAAATGACAAGTTCAAATGACTATGGAAGGAAAAAACTTAAGGTTGAATGATCCTCTTTTCTCTTTACTTACCTTTTCACCCTTGGGTCCTTGGAAATTTAAGCCCATATTCCCCTGATGAGAGAGATTTTGGTTTAATATCTCATTGACAATAAAACAAGAATTCACACACAAAAAATGTAAAGAAAAAGAAAATACCTTTGCTCCTGGATGTCCTGGTGGACCAGGAGGGCCCTAAGATTAGAAAATACAGGAAAGGAAACAAGTATAACATTAATAAGACTTTTAAAAATTTTATTTAGTTTCATAAATGTGAAGACTGAAAAGCTCTTCAAAATAATATTTTCTACTTTTTCTCATTGCTTTCTAGTCAGAGACACACATTTTAAATGTTTTAAACAAAGTAGATGAATGTGGAGACTTCTCATGAGAGGATACCAGTGGAATGCTGAAGACATGCAAGGGTGGGTAGAGACAGAGGATAGCACCAGTGCCAAATATAAGTCAACAAACATCAGTTTTCTCATGTCAGAATTACAGGTTAATTTAAGTAGCAAAAGACAATTAATTCTCTAATTATAGAAAGAACATTTCTAGGTGATTTGTCACTACTTGATTAAAGATTGAGTAGCATTCTAGATGTGGTCATTTGTGTCATATTTTTTTGTTCCATTTTCTTTTTTGATGTTTCACTCCCCTGAGTGTATGCTTAGCTGTTAGTATATACTCACAAACATTAAAATATTTTAATGTAGTGTTGGTACCTGTTTTACCACGTGTAATTTTTCTTCTACATCACAGTTCTTAATTTGTTTAGAGTTTTATGAAATGTGGTATAGTTTTGACTGATGAAAGCAAAGAAATTTTACAACTATGCACATATAAAAACAAAATGATTTCATGAATAAATGTTATATTAAAATTCATATTAGTGACTTTATTGAGAATTGAGAGAAATAGAGTCCAATTTAAAATGTCAACAGGTTTGGGAGTCCACTTCCCTCTGAGCATGTATGAAACACCTAGACGATCTTCTGAGGAACACTGTGAAGAGCCAATGGTATCCCAGCATATATGAAAATTGGAGGCCAAAAATTGTAGAGGATATTGAAAAATCAGACAGTAAGGAGAGTGGTTCAGGACAATAAGGTCCCTGGCACCAGAATAGGGACCAGGGCAGCTACAATCCCAGGCCTGGAGTCCGGATTTGTGCAGGATTCTTAGGAGACAGCCAGCTCAACAGTTCCCTCCCCTGCCAAACAAGGTTTTGAGCAGCACCTGGACAGACCTGGATGCTTGAAGGATGAACTAGCAAACACACAGGTGGGTGTATACCCACTGAGACTGTGGACCATAAAGGACCCTGACTCGGATAGTCTGCAGTCTGGTTGGAAAGTTGGGCTGTGCGTGAGTCCAGGCGCTTGTTTGGAGTGGCAGACTTAAGTAGGAGGAAATTTTCAAAAAGAAAAAGAGAAAAAAGAAGCACTCAGTGGCTGTTTAGGGAATTCTCCTGCAGTAGCCGCTGAAGCCTCCTGTGCCCCTACCCTGCCAGCTACAGTGGCTGCACTCCCGCTGCAGCTGTGGAGGCCATGCACTCATACCCGAAGCCCTGGGGCATGGTGCACACACAAACCAGAGTCCCAGCGGCTGCCAATCCCATCCCAGTAGTGGAGGCCAAGTGCCCATGCCGTCAAGCAGCTCAAGAGTGGTGCAGACCCCGCCACCCAGAGCCACCTCTTACCCAACCCCAGTGCCCAAGGCTTGAGCTTGCATCTGCAGCAGCAGCAACAGTGGAGGCCCCACCCTGCAGGGCCAACTGGCCCTCTAAAGAAGAAGGCAGAGATTCCCCCACAGAGGAGAGCTGCAGGGCTCAGTAGTCAGCAATTCCCAGAAAGACTTAACTGAGTGTGGGGGCTGAACTACCTGGAAGAGACTCTAAGAGTCCCTAGCATCTAGAACAGCAAAGAGCAAGGTGGTGTGTGAGTTGCACCTAAATGGTGCACCTCCAGGACAGCATAACTGGTGGATTGAAGGCTTAGGCTGGGTGCAGAAGGGCACTGGGGGCCTGGCAGCAAACTGAGGAACTGGGTTGGAGGCAGGGCAACTGTGAAGAGTGATGCTCAGGAAGGGAGAAAAGAAAACCAATCCCCTCTAGGCCTGCTGCACCCAAGAAGACCAGAAGAACAGGCATGGCCATTTTACAGCCAGCAGGAAGCTTTTCTAAAAAAAAATCCATCTTCCTTTCTTTCCTTCTTTCTTTTTTTATTCCTTCTTTCCCTCTTCCTTTTTTCATTCCTTCTTCCTTCCTTCCTTTTAAAAAAATATCCCACAAGTAAGACAACAAAACATGGAGCTGTGAAAGGACTAGAATTAAATGCAAAGAGGGGTTATCCCAATATCTGAGATTGAAACAAATTTCACTTTGCTTCTCCAGAGAACTTGCGAGTTATTGTATATTTGTATTACTATTATTTTTCATTATTCTTACATATTTTACGTTATTAGTATTTTTTAAAATTTTCTTCTTTCTGTTTAGTCTTTACACTTGTTTCGGTAAATTATATTGTTTGATTGGTTTCCCTTATTCTCTCTTTCATAGTGTATTTCTAATTTTCCATCTTTCACTTCACTTGTGTTCCAATAGCACACTATTCCAGGTCCTGTACTTCCTATTCTTGTTATTCAGAACACATAGATTCTGTCATATAATTATTGCTCCATTACTACTGTAAATAATTGTGTTTCGCACAATTGTAAATACTACCTAGCACACTTCCTAGACCTTAGCTCACTTCATTGTTTCCTGAACTTTATTACTGTTGCGGTTAACTGTATTCTCTAGCACACTACACCTATTCTATTATTTTTTAAAATTTTAATTGTTGTTAAAGTACAGTTTTTTGCCTTTTCTCCGCTGCCCAGCTGATGCCCCCAGCCCTCCCCACCTCCTCTGGTTTCCACCCCTACGTTATTGTCCATGGATCGCTTACCTCATAATCTGACCTCCCACAACCTCACTGTGTTCTAGATCCAACTCACAATCCTTCCCGCACTAACAAAAGTCTTATCATTTTTACACCCTTTCTAAAAAGTGGATACTTGGGTAAAATATCACAGTTAACACTATACATAGCCAAAGGATCTCCTATCTCTTCTCTATGGGTTGGCACTCTATATACCATAGAATACATTCCTGCTGCCTTAAACCATTTTGCCTTCACTGTCCAACTGATCACAAAAAAAGAGTACGTTGGAGATGTGAACACCAGTATACCTTCTGGAAAAGGAAACCCACCAATAAAGGGAAGAAGGGAAGAAGGTGAAGGAGGGAGTGGAAGCCACCCTAACCCCAACATAGGAGCTATCTGGAAATAAAACTAAACGGTGGAGAAATTGCTCAGAACAAACAACTGAACAATAGCGAGAGAGAAGCCTCAAAACCTTGTACACACAGAAGAACCAGATTCAACACAACCAGTCCACACCTGCACAACAGGTTACAACATGCAGTAGATGGAGTGACTCTCAGTTAACCAGTGAGTGGGAAGGAACCACCAAAGGAACACCCAACAACAATCAAAACCCAAAGATATACAGAGAGAGAGCCACCATAAACAACAACCCAAGATCAACAAGCTCAGAATATCAAGGAGACTACACCACTGAATCTCACAGGTCTTCTACTATAGAAGTTCACACCATAAACCCATGGCAGCATGGTAGGAGGAGGGAGATTCCACTTCCCCCCTACACCCGGGAGAAAAACCTAGCCAATCTACAGAGGAACAGAGCAGACAGCCAACAGTTCCGCAGCATATATGAAAATAGGAGATCAAAATCTGTAGTGGACATTGAAAAACCAGAAAGTAAAGAGAATTCTTCAGGACAATAAGAACCTAGGGATCAGCATGAAGACCAGGCCAGCTGAAGCCATGGGCCCAGGGCTTGCCTGGTCTGCCACAGGGCTCTAGGGAGGGAGCCAGGTCAACTACTTGCTTCTTGGCCAAACAAGGGTTGAGCAGCAATGGGAGAGACCTGGTTGCTTGAATTCGCAGAGAGAAGTTGAGGCCTGAGTGACAAACATGCTGGGGCTGTGAGCACCTACACATAGCCTTGGGTGGGGTGCACGCCGGAGCCCATGCCACCAGAGGAGCCCACAACTGGAGGAGGGGGCTTTGTGGAAGACCCAAAGCCCACGCCAGGAATGTGTGGAGTGCGAGAGATCTGTGGGAGTACCAGAGTCAATGCTTGTGAACCCAGGGAGTGCGCACAATCTGTGGGAAACCCAGAGTCATGCCCGTGAATTTAGGGTGAGCACACATACCACAGAAACCTGGAACCCACACTCAAAAACTGGGGCAGTGTGTGTGCTATGTAGGATACCCGCAGCTCACACCTGTAAACCCGGGGATTGCGCACAATCTGTGGGAAACCTGGAGCTCACCCTGGTGAACCCAGGGTGAACAAACAAAATGCAGGAAATGTATGGAGCCCACACTCGTAAACTCTGCCAGCATGCACGCACCCTAGGAAACCCAAAACCGCACCCATAAACCAAGGATGACGCGTGCACCCAGTAGGAGACCCAAGCTCACACCCACAAACTCCGGGAAAGAGTGCGCTCAGCAGCAGGCCCAGAGCCCACACTCTGAGACCATGCTAGGAGAGGCACTGGGCTAGCCCTGGGGAGAGTAGCCCAAAGCTGACTGAGTGCTGAAAAGGGAGAAAAGACATACCATCACCCCTTGGGCCTTGCAGCCAGCAAGACCAGAAAAAATGGCTTGGCAAGTTTGAAAACAGCAACAGGGTTCTTTTTTTTTTTTTTTTTTTGCTTTTCTGATTTTGTTTGTTTTTTTTAAATTTAATTTATTATTATTTTTTATTATTTTTTATCTTTTTTACACCTCAATTCTTTTTCCTTCTCTTTACTTCTTTCTTGTTTTATTGCCTCTTCCTTTCTTTCCAATTTTACCTCTTCTTCCTTCCTCTTTTATATACTTTTATTTTTTTCTTTTTCTCTTTTCTCTTTTTAAGTACTCATGAGTGAGACAAAAACAAACAAACAAAAAACAAACCTGGACTGTGAAAAAAACACAGATGGTTCCAAAGAGGGGGATTCACAACAATTTAGGCAGTGGAAGCTGTGAACACCAGGATACCTGAAGGAGACTGCACCACTGAATCTCACAGGTATTCTGTCACACAAGTTCACACCATAAACCCAAGGAGCCAGAACACATCAATTTAGGAAGCTGAGGCTAACAAGAAAAGTCTTACAACCAATGGGAAGACAAAGAAACAATCCCCAAATGAAAGGAAAGGAGAAAGCCCCAGAAAGAATGCTAAATGAAACACAGGCAAAGCAGCTATCAGATTTTGACTTCAAAGGAAGGGTTGTCAGGAAGATCCATGAGCTCTCAATGAGCTATCAGAAACTACAGGGAAGCTACGATGAACTCACTGCAAACTATATCACCATGAAAAGGAAATAGAAACTATCTACACGGGAAAGAGGAAATGAAGCATACGATTTCTGAACTGAAGAACACAGTGGAAGGAATGAAAAGCAGAATTGATGAAGCAGAAGATCGTATTAGCGAGCTGGAGGACAAAGTAGAAAAGAAAACACCCAGAAAGAGCAAGAAAAGGAAAAGAGGCTAAAAAAGAATGAAGAAGGATTAAGAGAAATGCAAGAAAATATGAAATGTAATAATATCTGTGTAATAGGAATACCAGAAGGAGAAGAAGAAGAGCAAGGGATAGAAAACCTATTTGAAAAAGTTATGATGGAAAACTTCCCTAATTTGATAAGAGAAAAAGTCACACAAATCCAGGAAACACAGAGGATCTCAATCAAGAAGAGCCCAAAGAGGCCCACTTCGAGACACATCATAATGAAAATGGCAAAACTCCATGAAAAAGATAGAATCTTAAGGGCAGCAGGGAGAAAAAGGAAGTAACATACAATGGAGCCCTGATGAAGCTAGCAGCTGATTTCTCAATGGAAACTCTCTAAGACAGAAAAGAATGACAAGAAATATTCCAAGTAATGAGAACCAAAGGCCTGCAACCAAGACTACTTTACCCAGCAAGGCTTTCAATCAAGATAGAAGGCCAAATAAGGAGCTTCCCAGACAAAAGCAGTCTAAAAGAATACACCTCTACCAAACCAGTTCTGCAAGAGATACTAAAGGGACTGCTTTAAGGAAAGGAAGAGAGAGAGAGAGAGAGAGACAGACAGACAGACAGACAGACAGACACAGGCATGAAAATGGCAAGGAATAAGTACCTATCAATAATAACCTTAAATGTAAATGGATTAAATGTTCCAATCAGAACACAGAGAATAGCAAAATGGATAAGAAAGCGTGACCCACACAAATGCTGCCTCCAAGAGACCCACCTCAGGACAAAAGACCTACACATGCTCAAAGTGAAGGGCTGAAAACAAATTTTCCAAGAAAATGGACAGCAAAAAAAAGCTAGGGTAGCAATACTCATATCAGACAAAATAGACTTCAAAAGAAGGGCCATAAAGAGAGACCCAGAAGGTCACTTCATAATACTCAAGGGAAGAATCCACCAAAAAGACATAAACATTGTGAATATATATGCACCCAACATAGGAGCACCTAAATACATCAAGAAAATCTTAGAGGACTTCAAGAAAGATATTGACAGCAACAAAATTATAGTAGGGCATTTCAACACCACACTGTCAAAAATGGACAGATCTTCCAAACAAAAAATCAACAAAGATATTGTGGCATTGAACAACAATCTAGATGAAATGGATTTAAGTGATATCTATATAGAGAGCCCTTCATCCCAAAGAAACAAAATACATATTCTTTTCAAATGCACATGGAAAATTTTCAAAGATAGACCACATGAAAGGACACAAAACAAGCCTCAAGAAATTCAACAAAATTGAAATCATACCAAGCATTTTTCCATCCACAAAGGACTGAAAAAAGAAACCAACTCCAAGGGCAAAAACCCAAAACCCACAAAATCATGGAGATTGAATAGCATGCTATTGAAGAATGAATGGGTCAAGAGTTAAATTAGGGAAAAAATCAAAGAGCTTCTGGCAATAAACAAAAATGAACTCACAACAACCCAAAACTTATGGGATAGTGTGAAGGCAGTCCTCAGAGGGAAGTTCATAGCGATACAAGCCTACCTAAAAAAGATAAAAACATTACAGACAAACAATTTAACCCTACGCCTACAAGAACTCGAGAATCAACAACAAAGACAGCCCAGAGGAAGTAGAAGGAAGGAAATAACCAAGATCAGAGCAGAATTAAATGACATAGAGACTAAAAGCACAATTCTAGGGATCAATGAATCCAGGAGCTGGTTCTTTGAAAAGATAAACAAAACCAACAAGTCTTTAGGCAGTCTCATCAAGAAACAAAGTGAGAAGACTCAAATAAACACAATCAGAAATGAAAGAGGAGAGATTACAACTGACACCACAGAAATACAAACGAGTATAGGAAATTACTATGAAGAACTGTATGCCAAGAAATTTGAAAACCTAGGTGAAATGGACAAATTTCTAGAAAAATATAATCTCCCAAAACTCAATGAAGAAGGAGAAAACCTGAAATGTCAAAAAAAAAAAAAACCAGCTGACAAAATTGAAGCAGTAAAAAAACCCAAAAAACTGCCAACACACAAAAGCTCTGGACCTGGTGGTTTCACAGGAGAATTCTACAAAGAGCTAACCCCTATCCTTCACAGATATTCAAAAAAATCGAAAATGATCGAAGTCTCCCAAACTCTTTTTATGAAGCCAGCATCATCTTAATCCCAAAAGAAGATAAAGACACAAGAAACAATGGAAACTTCAGGACAACATCGCTGATGAACATAGACGCTCAAGGCCTCAACAAAATATTGGCAAACTGCATCCAGCAATATATTAAGAAGATCATACAACGTGACCAAGTGGGATTCATCCCAGGGATGCAAAGATGGTTCAACATTCACAAATAAGTAAATGTAATACATCACATAAATAAAAGCAAAGGCAAAAATCACATGATCATATCAATAGATGCAGAAAAAATATTTAATAAGGTACAGCACCCATTTATGATAAAAACACTCAGCAAAGTGGGAATTGAGGGAGCATTCCTCAACATAATAAAGGCCATATATGAGAGACCTACAACCAACATCATACTCAACGGGTAAAAACTAAAATCTTTTCCACTAAGATCAGGAACAAGACAAGGATGTCCACTTTCACCACTTCTATTCAATATATTATTAGATGTCTTAGCCACAGCAATTAGACAAGAAAAGGAAATAAAAGGCATCCAAATTGGAAAGGAGGAAACAAAACTATCATTATTTGCAGATGACATGATAGGATTTTCATGTACACAGAAAATCCTATAGATTCGGCAAAAAAAGCTGCTCGATGTAATAAATGAATTTGGCCAAACAGCTGGACACAAAGTCAATATCCAGAAATCAAAGACATTTTTGTATACTAACAATGAAACAGCAGAAGCAGAAATCAAGAAGAAAAATCCCATTTGATACAGCAAAAAGAAAAATAAAATACCTAGGTATAAACCTAACCAAGGAGGTAAAAGACCTGTATGCAGAAAACTACACAACACTGAAGAAAGAAATCAAGGAAGACACAAACAAATGGAAACATATACTGTGTTCATGGATTGGAAGAATTAACATCATCAAAATGTCCATACTACCCAAAACAATTTACAGATTCAATGCAATACCTATTAAAGTACCAACGGCATATTTCACAGACATAGAACAGACACTTCAAAAATTTATATGGAACCATAAACGACCTCGAAAAGCTGCAGCAATTTTCAGAAAGAAGAGCCAAGTAGGAGGGATCACAATACCTGATACCAAAGTGAATTACAAGGTCAGAGTAATCAAAACAGCCTGGTACTGGCCTAAGAACAGACACATGGACCAATGGAACAGAAGAGAGCCCTGAAATAAACCCAAGTTTCTATGGTTGATTAATATTCAACAAAGGGGGCAGCAGCATTAAATGGAGGTAAAATAGCCTTTCAACAAATGGTGGTGGGAAAGTTTGACAGCTACATGCAAAAAAATGAAACTTGAGCACAAACTTACAGCATAAATCAAAATAAACTCAAAATGGCTAAAAGAGTTAAATCAAAGTCATGACACCATAAAAGTCCTAGAGGAAAACATCAACAGGAAAATCTCAAACATTCCACACAGCAACATCTTCATTGATATGTCTCCTGAAGCAAGGGACATAAAGGAAAGAATAAACAAATGGGACCTCATCAAATTAAACAGCTTCTGCATGGCTAAAGAAAACATCATTAAAATGAAAAGAGAACCAACTACATGTGAAAACATATTGCCAATGATACCTCAGAGAAGGGTTTAATCTCCAAAATATATAAGGAACTCACACAACTCCACTCCAGGAAGATAAAAAATCCAATTAAAAAATGGGCAAAAGACTTGAACACACACTTTTCCAAGGAGAACATACAGCGGACCCAGAGTCATATGAAAAGATGCTCAGTATCACTAGGCATCAGAGAGATGGAAATTAACACCACAATGACATACCACTTCACAGCAGTGAGAATGGCCATCATAAACAAATCAACAAACAATGAATGTTGGAGAGGATGCAGCGAAAAGGGAACCATAGTGCACTGTTGGTGGGAATGCAGACTGGTAAAATCACTGGGGAAAACAGTATGGAATTTTCTCAGAAAACTAAAAATGGAACTGCCTTTTGATCCAGTAATTCCACTGCTGGGATTATACACTAAGAGCCCTGAAACTCCAATCCCAAAGAACCTATGCACCCCAATGTTCATAGCAGCACAGTTTAGAATTGCCCAGTGTTAGAAGCAACGTAAGTGCCCATCAACAAATGAATGGATGAAAAAACTTGTACATTTACACAATCGAATTCTACCCAGCAGAGAAAAAGGAGCTTTACCCTTGGTGACAGCCTGTATGGAACTGGTGAGCTTTATGCTAAGTGAAAATAAGCCAGGCTGTG
Organism: Anoura caudifer; assembly: GCA_004027475.1. Taxonomy (NCBI): domain Eukaryota; kingdom Metazoa; phylum Chordata; class Mammalia; order Chiroptera; family Phyllostomidae; genus Anoura; species Anoura caudifer. Next base: position 129,532 of record PVKU01004241.1, read on the forward strand.
AGAGACAAATACCATATGATCTCCCCATTAACTGGGACATAGCCAACAAAAGAAAAAAGCAAACAAAATATAACCAGAGACACTGAAATTAAGAACAATCTAACAATAGCCAGATGGGAGGGGGGGAGGGGACAATGGGGGGAAGGCTGCTTAGGAATGACTATAAAGGACACATGGACAAAACCAAGAGGGAAGGTGAAAGCAAGGGAAACAGATGAGTTTGACTGGGGTTGAGGGGAGTGGAGGGGAGAAAATGCAGATAACTGTAATTGAACAATAATAAAATAATTTAAAAATATAAAAAAATATTAGAAAAAATAAAATAAATGTCTACAGTTTTGAGGATCCAAGAGGACAGTAGAGCAGAAGGAAGCTACATTAACCTTGCCCCAGGATCAAACTGGATCTACAACTAAATTATAGAGAAATCATCCTCAATAACCACCGAACACTAGCTGGAGAGCTGCCCCACAACCACAAGACTGGTAGGGAGTGTAGAATCAGGAGAGGGCTGGTTGGGCTCCCACAGGTGACAGTTGAAGTGCTGGAGGGATATTTAAGCAGCCAGGAGGGGGTTGCCCTTGTAAAGTGGGGGTAAACGCCAAGCTGGGCTCCCTAGTCTACAGCATCAGACCCAGGAAAAGAACCCAAGTATCTGGCTGTGAAAAGCAACAATGTTTCTGTCCATCAGGGAGAGATGGCTAGAGATTCAGAGAGCTTCTTAAAAGGCCAATACTCATAATTTCGTTTGCAGCCATTTACCCTGAGCTCCAGCAGAGGGATGGCAGGGTGCACTAAAGACATGTAGTAGCTCTGGGGAGTGAACTGAAGGAACAGCTACCAAGATCCCTGTGCTGAGTTATTCCCCATACTGCAGAAGCCATCTTCCTCTGAAAGACCACTCCCATCCATGTGGCTTCAGTCTGAGGGGAAGCAATAACTCCACCCATGAGAACCCTTCTTGCCCCACCCTTTAGAGCTTAAGCAGACTGTAGATGAGTATAGCTGGAGGCACTTTCAGTGATTAAGGGTGATGGAAATCCTGAAGGTGAAGGGGGATGGATCTCTAACAGCTTTGAGACTAGCTGACTTCCCCCAGGCCTGGCGCTGGTAAAAGCTGGCTTTAGTGTGTAGCCCAATTCTTTTTGTACATACTTAAGCCCAGCAGAGAGAGCCATACAAGCTATAGATCATTGATAGCCCCAAACTGGTTGCCCAGATGTAGTCACAGGCAGCATGTGACATAGGTCTGAACCAGAGTCTTTGCACAACTATCTAATACATAGAAACCAACATAAAGAGGCAGTCAAAATGGGAAAACAAAGAAACATGCCGCAAATGAAAGAACAAGAGCATTTTCCATAATAAAAACTAAATGGAAGGGAGGCAAGCAATTTATCAGATATAGAGCTTACAGTAATGATTATAGGGATGTCCAACAGAATGGACAAAGACACAGAAACCATAAAAAGGGCCAGTCAGGACTTCTAGCCAAGATGGAGACATAGGTAGACACACTGTGCCTCCTCACACAACCAAAATAAGGACAACAAAAACTTAGAAACAAAATAACAACCAGTATGGACAGAAAATTGAACTGTATGGAAGTCCAACAACCAAGGAGTTAAGAAACATTCACCCAGACCAGTAGGAGGGCTGGACTCAGGCAGCCAGGAGGAAGGACTCACGGCAAAGCGGCAGCTGGCGGACCCCAGGTGTGTAAACCAGCAGCTGGCAGAGCCAGTGAGGTGGTGGACTGTGCAGGGGCATGGCAAGCAAGGCAGCTGGCAGACCTGGCAGTCCCACATTCGCATGCAGATAAGCCAGGTGAAACTGGGGAGCAAGATAGACCATGCAACCCAGGTTCCCAAAGTGGGGAAATAAATCCTCAAAACACTGATTGAAAACACCTGTGGGGGTTGAGGTTCCAGGAGAGACTCCCAGTCTCACAGGACAGTTCGTAACAGAGACCCACAGGGTCCTAGAATGTATATAAACCTACCCACCAGGGAATCAGCTCCAAAAGGGCCCTGTTTGCTTGGGGGAAGCAGCGGAAGCAACTGAAATCTGGCAGAGAGTGGAGCAAGTGTCACTGTACCCTCTTGGACCCCTTCCCCACATACTGCATCATAACCCAGCAACTGGGCTGCCCCACCCCTGTGAATACCTAAGGCTCTGCCCCTCACTATGTAACAGGCTCATCAAGACAAAAAAAATGGCCCAAATGAAGGAACACATCAAAGCTCCAGAGCCAGTTCATTTAAGTGACCAAGAGATAGCCAACCTATCAGATGCACATTTCAAAGCACTGATGATCAGGATGCTCACAGAATTGGTTGATTTTTGTCGCAAATTAGATGAACAAATAAAGGCTACACTAAGTAAATAAAGGAAAATGTACAGGGAACCAATAGTGATGGGAAGGAAACTGGGACACAAATCAATGGAGTGGACAAGAAGGAAGAAACAACCAAACAGAAAAGAAGAAAGAAACAAGAATTCAAAAAAATGAGGAAAAGCTTAGGAACTTCCAGGACATCTTTAAACATTCCAATATCCGAATTATATAGGGGTACCAGAAGGGGAAGAGGAAGAGCAACAAGTGGAAAACTTATTTGAACAAATAATAAAGGAGAACTTCACCAAGCTGGCAAAGGAAATAGACTTCTAGGAAGTCTAGGAAGCTCAGCGAGTCCCAAAGAAGTTAGACCCAAGGAGGAACACACCAAGACACATCATAATTACATTATCCAAAATTAAAATGAAGGAGAGAATCCTAGAAGCAGCAAGAGATAAGGAGATAGTAACGAACAAAGGAGTTCCCATCAGACTGTCAGCTGATTTCTCAAAAGAGACCTTCCAGGCAAGATGGGGCTGGAAAGTATTCCAAATCATGAAAAGCAAGGACCTACATCCAAGATTGCTCTATCCAGCAAAGCTTTCACTTAGAATGGAAGGGCAGATAAAGTGCTTCTCAGATAAGGTCAAGTTAAAGGAGTTTATCATCACCAAGCCCTTATTATATGAAATGTTAAAGGGACTTATCTAAGAAAAAGAAGATAAAAGATATAAACAGTAAATGACAGCAAACTTGCAATTATTAACAACCACACCTAAAATAAAAACAAAAGCAAACTAAGCAAACCACTAGAACAGGAACAGAACCACAGAAATAGAGATTACATGAAGGGTCAGCAACAGGGGAGTGGGAGGAAGAGAGAGGGGGAAAGGTACAGAGAATAAGTAGCATAGATGGTAGGTAGAAAATAGACAGGGGGAGGGTAAGAATAGTATGGGAAATGTAGAAGCTAAAAACATTATAAGTATGACACATGGACATGAACTTAAGGGGTGAATGTGGGTGGGAAAGGGTGTGCAAGGTGGAAGGGAGTGAAGGGGGAAAATGGGACAACTGTAACAGCATAATCAGTAAACTATATTAAAAAATAAATAAAATAAAATTAAAAAAAAGGCCAGTCAGAAATAAAGAATGCAATATCTGATATAAATAATACACTGGAAGGAATAAACAATAGATTAGATGAAGAAAAGGATTGAATCAACAATTTGGAAGAGAAGGAAGAAAAAAAACACCCAGGCAGAGCAGCAAAAGAAAGAACGAATTAAAAAGAATGAGGAGAGCTTAAGAAACCTTTAGGACAACATGAAGTGTAACAATATCCACTCATGGGAATACCAGAAGAACAGAATGGGCAAGGGATTGAGAACCTATTTGAAGAAATCACAGCTGAAAACTTCCTTAATCTGGTGAAAGAAAAAGTCACACAGGTTCAAGAAGCATAGAAAGTCCCAAACAAGATGGACCCAAAGAGGCCCACACCAAGACACATCATAATTATTCTGGCAAAGTTTAAATACAAAGAGAATCTTAAAAGCCACATGAAAAAAACATTTGGTTTGCTACAAGGGAGCTCCCGTAATACTGTCAGCTGATTTCTCAACAGAAACGTTTCACATCAGAAGGAACTCTCATGAAATATCCAAAGTGATGAAAAGGAAACATCTACAATCAAGACTACTTTACCTAATAAGGTTATCATTTAAAACTGAAGGAGAACTTAAGAGCTACCCAGACAAGAAAAAACTTAAGGAGTTTATTACCTCCAAACCAATATTATAAGAAATGTTAAAAGTCCTGCTTTAAGAAGAAGAAGAAGAAGAACAACAACAACAACAACAAAAAAAAAACAGAAGAACATAGTTAAAAGAATAAAATGGCAATAAATATATATCTATCAATAATTATTTTTAATGTAAATGGCTTGAGTGATCCAAGATCACAGAGGAGTAAATGAAATCTACACTAACCTCCCAGGACCAATATGCAATTGCAACTGAATTGTAGAGAAATCGTCCTGAATAACCAACTGAATATTAGCTGGAGAGAAGCCTTACAACCATGGACACTAAAAAGTTTTTGCACAGCAAAGAAAATCATCAACAAAATAAAAGACAACCCGCAAAATGAGAGAACATATTCACTGAAATATCTGATAAGGGGTTAATACACAAAATTTATAAAGTACTTACAAAACTCAACACAAAAAGTCCCCCAAAATTAACAAATGGACAAAGGACCTGAATATACACTTCTCCAAAGAGGACATATAGATAGCCAACAGACATATGAAAAGATGCCCAACATCACAAATCATCAGAGAAATGCAAATTAAATCTACAATGAGATTATCACTTCACACCTGTCAGAATGGCTATCATCACTAAATCAACAAATAACAAGTGCTGGCAAGGATGTGGAGAAAGGGGAACTCCTTTGCACTGTTGGCAGGAATGCACAGTGCAGCCATTGTGGAAAGCAGTATGGAGATACCTCAAAAAATTAAAAATGGATCTGCCTTTTGACCCAGTGATTCCACTTCTGGGAATACATCCGAAGGAACCCAAAATACTAATTCAAAGGAACACAAGCACCCCTCTGTTCACTGCAGTGTTATTTACAATTGCCAAGATATGGAAGCAGCCTGTGTCCATCAATAGATGACTGGGTAAACCAATTATGGGAGATTTACACAATGGAATACTACCCTACCATAAAAAGAAGAAAATTTTATCCTTTGTGACAGTATGGATGGACTGGCTAAGTAAAATAAGCCAGTCAGAGAAGGACAAATACCGTAGGATTTCACTCATATGTGGAATCTAACAAACAAACTGAACTTAAAAGCAAAATAGAGAAAAACTCATAGATGGAGAACAGATGACAGATAGTGGGTTGTGGTGTGGGGAGGTTAGGGGGTAGAGGGATTGAGCACTAAGGGAAAAAGGACTCATGGATATGGACAACAGTGTGGTGATTGATGGGAGGAGAGGGTATAAAAGAACTAAATGGTAATGGAAAATATAATAAAGATTATATATTTAAAAAATGTAAATATCTTAAATGCCAAACAGCATGGACAAAGACATCATAAGCTACAGGGTAGCTAAAAGAGCAAGAAAACAAGATATATATATATATATATATATATATATATATATATATATGCCATCTACAAGAAACATAGCTGATAGCAAAAGATACACATAGACTAATAATAAAGATATGAAAAAAGATATTTCATAGAAACAGAAATGAAAAAAGTTGGAGTAGCAATACTTATATCTGACAAACTTCAAAATAATGGCTATAGTACAAGAGAAATTAGGACAGCTCATAATGATAAAGGGAGCAGTCCAGCAAGAGGATATAACCCTAATAAACATATATGAACTCAACATAGGAGCACCTAAATATGTAAAGTATATCTTTCTTTTATTTTTAATCTTCACCTGAAAACATGCTCACTAATTTTACAGAGAAGAGAAGGGAGGGAGAGAGAAGAGGGAGGAAACACTAATTCGAGAGGGAAATATCAACTGGCTGTCTCCTGTATGCACCCCATCTGGGGACCAAATCTGCAAACTAGGCACATACCCTGACAAGGAATCAAACTCATGACCTGGTTTATGTGATGATGCTCCAACCAACTGAGCCACACCAGCCTAGGCTGTAAAGCAAATCTCAATGGAGAGAGAGAGAGACAGAGACAGAGACAGAGACAGAGAGAGATTGACAGTTATACAGTCATTGTAGAGGATTTTAACACCTCAGTTACATCAAGTGATAGATGTTCCAGACAGGAAATCAGCAAGGAAATGGTGGCCTTAAATGACACAATAGAGCAGATAGAGTTAATTGATATCTTTACAACATTTCACTCCAAAGCAGCAGAATATACATTGTTTTCAATTGCATATGAAGGATTTTCCAGGACAGACTACATGCTAAGCCAAAGAAACAGTCTCAATAAATTTGGGAAGATTGAAATCATATGAAGGATCTTCTTTACCATAATGGTGTGAAAGTAGAAATCAATCACCGGGAGAAAAATTAAAAATGCCCAAAGACATGGAGGCTAAATAATATATTATTAAACAATGAATGGATTAAAAATAAGATCAAGAAATATATGAAAGGATACTTTGAAACAAATGAAAATGAGACCACAACAATGCAAAATCTACAGGACAGAGTGAAAGCAGACCTATGAAGGAAATTCATAGCATTACAAGCCTACCTTGTAAAATAAGAAAAATCTCAAATAAACAATCTAATTTTATATTTAAAATAACTTGAAAAAAAAGAACAGCAAACAAAGCCCAAGTAAATAGAAGAAAGGAAATAATAAAGGTCAGAGAAAAATTTAAAAATGGTGCCTAAAAAGCAAAAAATAAATTAAACAAGAGCTAGTTCTTTGAATAGATGAAGAGGACTGACAAAACTTTAACTAGAGTCATCAAGAAAAAAACAGAGAGGACCCTAATAAGTAAATCAGAAATGAAAGAGGAGAAGTAACCATTGACACCAAAGAAATATGAAGGATTGCAAGAAAATGTTATGAACAACTATATGCCAACAAACTGGACCATCTGGACAAATAGGATAAATTCCTAGAACCATACAATCTTCCAAAACTGAATCAGGAAAAGGCAGATATGAATAGACAGATTACAACTAGTGAAACTGAAGTAGTAATAAAAAAAATCTAAACCAACAAAAGTCATGGACAGGATGGTTTCACAGCTGAATTTTACCAAATATTCAAAGGAGAACTAACACCTATTTTTTCAACCATTTTCAAAAAAATTCAAGAGGACAGAAGACTCCCAAGCTCATTTCAGGAGGCCAGCATTATCCTAATTCTAAAACAAGATAAAGACAATAGAAAGAAAAAAATTATAGGTCAACATCTCTGATGAACTTAGATGCTAAACAAAATCCTTAGACCCAACAAAATAATAGCAAATCTGATCTAGCAATAAATTAAAAAGATCACACATCGTGACCAATTATTATTTATTCCAGGGATGCAAACTCAGTACAATACCCACAAATCAATAAACATGAGGCACCACATGAATAAAAAGAAGATGGGTAAAAACCACATGATCATATCAATAGATTCAGGAAAAAATATTTGATGAAATCTAACACCTATTTATCATAAAAAACTCTCAGAATATATGACAAACCCACAGCCAACATCATACTCCAGGTGGTAAAAACTAAAAGGATTTCCCTTAACTTTGGGAACACAACAGAGATTTCTGCTTTCACTACTCTTATTAAATATAGTACTGTAAGACCTAGCAACATCAGTCATAGAAGAAGGGAAAATAAAAGGCCTACAAACTGAAAAGGAAGAAATACAACTGTAATTATTTGTAGGTGACGTGATATTGTACATAGAGAACTGTAAAGATTCCACCAAAAAAACTACTAGAACTGATTAATGAAATCGGTAAAGTATTATACCAGGATAAAACAAATATCCAGTGATCAGTTGCATTTTTATACACTAATAAAGAACTATCAGAAAGGGAAACTAAGAAAACTGTCCCACTAACAATTGCTTCAAAAATAATAAAATATCTAGGAATAAATTTAAACAATGAGGTAAAAGACCTGTACTCAGAAAATTATAAGGCAATGATGAAAGAAAATGAATAATATAAAATAAGTGGAAGCAGCTCTGGCTGGTGTGGCTCAGTGGATTGAGCACAGGCCTGCAAACCAAAGGGTCACATGTTTGATTCCCAGTCAGGGCACATGCCCGAGCTTTGGTCCCAGGCCCCAGTTGGGGGCACATGGGAGGCAAGAGCACATTGGTGTTTCTCTCCCTCTCTAGAAATAAATACATAAAATCTGTAAAAAAGAAGGAAAAAATAAGTGGAAGTATATACCTTATTCATAGATAGGAAGAACTAACATCACACAGTGTCCATACTACCCAAAGAAATCTATAGATTCAGTACAATTGCTGTCAAGATACCAATGGCATATTTCACAGAACTGAACAAATAATCCAATAATTTATATGGAATCACCAAAGACCCTGAATAGTAACAGCAATCCTGAGAAAGAAGAACAAAGTTGGAGGAATCACAATACCTGATATTAAACTATACTATAAAGCCATAGTAATCCAACCAGCTTGGTGCTCACATAAAAAAAAAAAAGACCTATACATCAATGAAATAGAATAGAAAGCTCAGAAATAAACCCAAGCTTTTATATTCAATTAATATTTGACTAAGGAGGCAAAAACATATAATTGGGTAAAAGTAGTCAATTCAAGAAATGGTGCTGGGAATATTGGACAGATACTTTCAAAAAATAAAACTAGAACACCTTCTTACACCATACACAAGAATAAATGCAAAATTGATTAAAGGCTTAAATGTTAGACTCAAAACCATAAAAACCCTAGATGAAAACACAGGCAGCAAAATCTCAGGCATTTCTCATGGCAATGTTTTTTCTGATATATCTTCTTGGGCAAGGGAAGCAAAAGAAAAAAATAAACAAATGGTACTACATCAAACTAAAATGGTTTTGCACAGCAAAGGAAATCATTAACAAAATAAAAAGACAACACATTGTATAGGAGAACATATTTAGCAATGATATATTTGATAAGGGATTAATATCCAAAATTTATAAAAAGCTTAAAAAATGCAATACCAAAAAACAAACAATTTAATTAAAAATTGGTAAACAACCTAAATAGACACTTCTCCAAAGAGGACATACAGATGGCTGATAGGCATATGAAAAGATGCTCAACACCACTATTTATCAGACAAGTGCAAATTAAAAATCACAATGAGAAATCACCTCACAAGTGTCACAATGGCTATCATCAATAAATCAACAAACAATAAGTGTTGGTGAGGATGTGGAGGAAAGGGAACCCTAGTGCACTGTTGGTGGGAATGCAGACTGGTGCAGACTCTGTGGAAAACAGTATGGAGATACCTCAAAAAATTAAAAATGGAAATGCCATATGACCCAGCAATTCTACTTCTGGGAATTTATTTATGGAAACCCAAAACACTAATTTGAAAGACTATACATACCCTCATGTTCATTGTAGTGTTATTTACAATAACCAATATTTGGAGATAGCCCAAGTGTTCACCAGATGAGTGGATAGAAAACTGTGATACATTTACACAATGGAATCTACTACTCAACCTTACCCTTTGTGACAGTATGAAATAACCTGGAGAGCATTATGTTAAGTGAAATAGGCCAGTCAGATAAAGACAAGTACCATACAATTTTACTCATATGTGGAATCTAGTGAACAAAATGAATTATCATGCAGAATAGTGACAGGCCCATAGACAGAAAACAGGCTGACAGCTGTCATGGGGTGGGTCTGGTTGAGGAGGGTGCAGGGATGGAGAAAAAAAGAAGAAGAGAGAAAACTCATAGGAAATGACAATAGTGTGTTGCTTTCCTTGGGGGAGATAGGTGGAAGGAGGTGGAGGAGTGTATAGAAGGGACAAATAGTGATGGACAGAGACTTGACTGGAGCAGTGAATACAAAATACAGTGAATATAGTGTATAGATTATGTGTTGTAGAATTATGTGCCTGAAACATGTATAATTTTGTTAGCTAGTGTCACCCACAATAAATTCAATAAAAACTAAATAAAATGAAATAGAATGTTAACAGTGTTGTTAAACCTAGAGCTGTGAAATTATTACTTCCAAGAGATTCTGTAAGTTTGTATCTTGGGAAAATGATAATACATTAAATTAAAATTGAGCATGGATGATTTAAGAATAACCTATTTGTTTTTGAATAATATTAAGTGAAAAGAGAAAAAAATTAAATCAACATATAGTATGTGTTCAATATTTTAGTCCAGTTTTATTTTTATGTTATCTGCCTTTAAAATTTTGAGACTATTTCAAGGTTTTAAAAGTTAAATAGGTATTTATCTACCAAAATGTATCACCTCTTGATATCAAGGGACCAATTTATTTATATATTGTACCTTGGTGTCATATCTAAGTCTTGGCTTTACCTGTTCAATCAGGATTAATTCAAAGGAGCAATTATTTAGCATGTATTATTCATGATTACATTGTAAAATCTTTTGTAAATAAGAATATCCTAGATTGTAAACATTAAAATGTATTATAATCAAGTATATTTATATTATAACATATACAATATGAACATTTGTGAAGGAAATCAAAATAAAAAAGGAGAAACAAAATTATATAAGTAAGCTTACCATCAAGCCTGGTGGTCCTGGAGGACCAATTGGCCCTGGTATACCAACAGGACCAGCTGGGCCCTGTTATAAATGAAGAAAAGAAAAGAGAACAAAACAAAATCTTTACTGTGTTGTACAAAGAATTAAGTAGATGAAATTTAAACTTAAGCAGTTGCCAGAATTCTGTTCTACAGTTCTATAGCTCTGCAATATCATAACCATTGAAATATGTAAGAATAAATGGACTGAATAAATAAAAATTTCAACTAGGCAGAAAGCAGCTTTTAGAATACTTGTTTTACAGTGATAGACAAAAATGTGGGGCAAACATATCACAAGGAAGTTTTAGAAAATAAAGTGATAAAGATGGCCTTGAGTGGGGCTTTTATGCTAGAACTGGGAGGGGAAAAGCTATTAGTTTCAAGATGGTTTTTATAATTTTAAAATAAAAAAATAATATTAAAGATGATAAGGGAAGCAAGAATAACTGGAACAAAAAATAAGAAAATGACAACTGTTTTGGAATACAATTTTGCATCTTAAAATCTTGAAAACTGACTGCTTTGAAATCTAGCAATTCTATATCTATATATAAATCATGAATTGTTTTTTAATTTAAAAAATCCCAAAGCAACACAAATATTCAACAATAGGAGACTGGAGAAACAAATTGTAGTATGTTTACACAATGAATGTTTTGTGGAAGTGAAACTGAATAAACTAGAGCCACATGCAATCATATGGATGCACCTTAACATAAAAAAAAGAAAAATTTGCAGAAAACCACATAAATATTATATTATTTTAAAAGAACTGGAAAGTATTATGCTAAGTGAAATAAGCCAGGTGGTGAAAGACAAATACCATATGATCTCACCTTTAACAGGAACCTAAACAACAAAACAAACAAACAAGCAAAATATAACCAAAGACACTGAAATTGGGAACAGGTTGACAGTGACCAGAGGGGAGAGGGGAGGGAATTTCAGGGGAAAAGGGAATTTATTTGCAGGAATAAATATAAAGGACACATGGACAATAACAAGGGCAGGTAGAAACGGGAGGGACGTGGGGAGGGCTGGGGGGTAAAAGGCAGAAAACTGTAGTTGAACACCAATTAAAATAAAAATAAATAAAAAACCTGAAAAAAATAATAAAAGCAAAGCCAGATATTTTGTGGTTTAGAGATATATGCATAAGTAGTAAGAGTATTTTTAAGAACCAATGGAAAACACAGGATTATAGTTATATCTTCAGAGAAAGCAGAAACCACAGGTTGATTAAAAGTCATTTTTAATATTCTATCTCTTACATGCTGTGCTGGGTTCACAGGTATTCATTAGGTAGTTATGCTTCTCTACATATATATCTATATATACATGGATATATATATACACATAAACATACACACATATATATATTGCATGCATTCTTCTGTAGTTTCAAATATTACATGTTAAAATTTATAAAAGGTAAAGGGTAAGGTTGAGAGTACTTGATAGAATATGGATGGGTGATAAATATGATATGAGAAAGTAGTTAAAAAAAAGTCCCCAACATGTTATCTTAGTGATCAAATATTAGAAAGTACTGATTATTATTTTTGAGATCAATCCTCATGAAATATAAACCTCAAGAAACTGACTTCTTAATCTATAAATATTCTAAATTTATTGCTGTTTCTATGCATATATTATCTGTAGGCTAACATAATGTTTTTCTTAAGATTATAATTGATGCATACATTGTACTCCTTCAGCCTAAAATATGTTCATATATTATGCATAACTGATCATGTTATAAATGATATCTTCTAATATCTTAAATGGGACAAAAATAAAATCTGATTTTATTTTTAATCAGATCATTTACAATCATCAAGACTATTCCTGCTACTCTACTGACCCCCACAGTACAAGAATAAAAATATAGAAGCCTATTTCTACTGCCAAACACCAAAACAAGTATTTCTGTGGAAATTAGATAGAAAAGTAAGAGAACAAAGCAGTACTTCTTAAAATTCTCCATGGTCCACATTGCTTTTATCTTCAGGTAGAAGGTACATGCAATGTCTATCAAACTTTAGATGATAATTTCTATAATTAAAGGCTGAAAAAGAAAAAAATGTGATGCTGTGATGTGATTAAATCAGTATTGCAGAGAAGAAAACTGCTGTATGCTTACTTGTACCCCAGGAGAACCTGGATATCCTGGATTACCCTTTGGTCCTGGCAGTGATGATATAATTATATTACCTGGTTCTCCCTGTAAGAAACCATCAATGAAAGTTATAAATCACAGTTATGCTACATAAAAACTACCAAGAGCACAAAAACTGATCTGAGAATTCAATTTGTCACATAAATATCCTGGGAGATTAGGCAAATGCAGTAAATAACATGAATAAATTTACCTTTTAAAGGGAAGTGAGGAAGTAGACAGAGAACACTCAAGTACAATTAATTTATTAAGAGCCTGTGGTACTTTCACTTATTCATTAAAAAACATTTATTAAATATTAATATTTGCCCAAAACCGTTAAGCCCTGAGTACTCATAAACAAGACCTCTGTTCTCATGTTGCTAACAATATACTGGGGAAATGGAGACCATAATATGAAAACAAATAAGATGATCAAATGTTCCATTAAGGGCAACAAAGAAATACATCATGGTGCATGATAAAGAAATAGTGGAGGATTAGAAAGAAATTATAATCATGTGACATGACAGCAATTATTGTTATAATGACAATTATATATAAATATATCAAATTAACATGTTGTACACCTTAAGTTTACACAATGTTATATGTGAAATATATTTCAATTAAAATTAAATAGAAAAGGAAATTAATTTTGTGTGGGTACTCACAAAAGGGCCATCTGTGAAAGTAACATTCAGGCTGAGAGCTAAAGCATAATGAGTCAGCCAGGTGAAGTTGGAGAAGTCAGCCAGGTGAAGTTGGAGAAAGAGTATTAGGTAGTGGAAATAGCATGTACAAAGGACTCTCAAAGGGAAGAGTTTGGAACATTCAAATAATGTTATGAAGAGTGGGGTTACTGGTGAGCCAAGGGAAAAGTGGTTTAAAGATGCACCTAAAAATGTAAGCAGGGCCCAGAACATGTAGGTTGTATAGGTCATGGAAAAGAATGGTACATAGACTGTGCTAAGTGCAATGGGAAACTCTTGAAGGCTTAGAAGCAGGAAGATTAAATTATTTATTTCCATTCTTAAAAGATCATTCTTGGCTGTTTTGTAGAGATTAGATTGTCTCAAAGGTCAGAGGTACTACAAAAAAAAAAAAAAGAGAGACAGAGACAGACAGACAGACAGACAAGGGGCTATTCCAATAGTCCAGATGAGATGTTGTGCTTAGTTTGGTGACAGTGGAGATGGGTGAACTTAAGATATATTTTACAGGAAAAATTGACAGTATTTAGTGAACTAATGGAATGAGGAGGTGGAGCTATGTGAACGAGTAAAAAAATGTAAACACTCTCAGGTTTGGTGCTCATGTAATAGTATACATAATACATAGTGATGCAAATTTTAGAGATGGAGAAGCCAGAGGGAAGAACAGTTTTATTTGGGGTTCTGGGTTAACATTGAACATGCTAATTTGAAAGTCTGGGAAATATCTGAATCAAGATATCAGGGGGGCATCTAGGTTAAAAGAAAAGTTTGTTTTAGAAATAAAAATGTTGCTATTCAGTAACTAAATGATAATCAATACTGTGAGCATTAATAATATTGCTAGGCATAGAAGAGAAGAGTCAAACTCTGCCCTAATACCTGTTGGATAGAATAGTATCAGCTTACATACAAGACTGCAGAATGACCAGAGATGCAGGAGAAGAAGCACGGAAGTGTAGTTTCACAAAATACAGGGGAAAAGTGTTTCTACAGAGAGCAGGTGGTCAACTGTATCAAAATGCAATGAGGACAGAAGGTTTCAGAAAAAACATTTGCATAAGATATACACACTTGCAAGTGTGTGAGCACATAGCGGGTACTAAAAGCCATAGAAACAAAAGAGATGACTTAAGGAGATCTTATAAATGTGCAACTGCACCCATTTTAAGACAAGTCGGAGATATTAACTGATTGAAGTGGCAGGCTATCCAAATATTTTATTTAAAATGTTTACCTTCCCAGCATGAGATGCTTACCTTCATACCTGGAATCCCAGGAGGTCCCTATTATTAAGAAAAGGTAGTCTTTTATATATGAACATATATAATACATACATACATATAAATATAAGAGCAGAGCAAGCAAAAGGATACAATGCTTTCCAAATAAAGTTAAAATTGAATAGACTTCTGTAGGGTCACACTGAGTACAATGTGTATTAGGATACTTAAAGATGACATTTATACAGGATGGGGCAAAATGAGGCTTAGAGCTGTTTGTATGGAAAATAATAAATAATAATACCAGAATAAACTCTGTGTTGAACAAACAACTGTAAGCCTACTTTTGCCCTTCTCTCTATTAAACAACATAGAATCCTTGCTTTTACCCAGCACAGGGCTATACTACAAACTTCTTTTTCAAAAAAATCATCTTCTACTTTACTACTTTAAAATTTACTACTTTGTTCTACCTGAATGCATTGAGCTCACTTTTTTACAATTCTGCTTCTTCTGTCAATTCTTATGTTCATTATAATCCCAAATTTTATAACTTACTGGAGGACCCTGTAAACCAGGAAAACTGGGACTGCCTGGAAATCCATGTTCTCCCTAGAAAGAGTTAAAAAGAAAGAGCATGGAAGAAAAAGAAACAAAGCATAATTATACCAACAAACAATGATTTATTGAAAACATTTCTATAAAAGCCATTCTGAAACCTGACAGATTGCTAAAAATTCATTAGCCTTCACTTTCCAATTACTTCATTAACTATCCATATCATGTCAACCTTCTAAGATACTTTTATCTCTACTCATCAATCAAATCATAAATTTTAAAAAAAAGGCCTCACTGCTGTGGCTCAGTGGATTGAGTACTGTTCTGCAAACCAAAAGGTTACTGCTTCAATTTCCAGTCAGGGCACATGCCTGGGTTGTGGGCCAGGTCCCCAGTGGGGGACATGCGAGAGGCAACCAGTTGATGTTTCTCTCACACATGGATGTTTCTCTCTCTAAAAATAAATAAAATCTTTAAAAAATTAAAAAATAAAATATAGTAAAAGAAATAGAAACAAAAAATCTTCTATCTCAGTGATTTACTTCTGACAAATTCATTCTGATACAATCACACCACAGATTCCTGGCCATAATCACATTTAATAGTTAATAATTTGTCCCAATTTCCTGCCCATGTATTATATAGATTCTTATTTTAACTGCCTTATTGAATTTTTATTTTATTGTAAACTATTTAAAATTATTTTTTGCTAGGAGGAAAAGATGGTAAGAAAGAATGCCATTAATATTGCCAAGAAGAAGAAGAATAGCAATAGTTCTAACAATTGCAGGTCATTAGGTTTCCTAAGCACCCATTTGTTCCCACTCACTATTTTAAAGTACTAATATGGACATTTGGTTTAGAAAACAAAAGGTAAAATTGCTGCAGAAAAACCCTAATGCAGCCTCTTTTCAAATATCTATATGCCATAGTAATCCTAGAAACATCCTTACCAGAGGTTTAAAAGAGTAAAAGTATTATATCTGAGTGACTTCAGTTATTGTCCGATACCCCTCCACCATTTTGTACACATGGAAAAGGTAGGTCCAGAGAGAAAGGAAGTGGTCTTGACATAAAGTTTAGAAGACAGAAAACAAAAGAACCCATGTATTCTGGTTCCACGTCTGGGGTTTACCCTATTGGTTACATAGTAAGAAACATTAAAAAAACTTTTTATCTAAAGGTATACATAGTAGCCCTGGTTAGTGTAGCTCAGCGGATTGAGCTCAGGCCTGCGAACCAAAGGGTCACCAGTTCAATTCCTAGTCAGGGCATATGTCTGGGTTGTGGGCCAGGTCCCTAGATGGGGGTGCACAAGAGGCAACCACACACTGATGTTTCTCTCTCTCTCTCCTTCCCTTCCCCTCTCTCTAAAAATAAATAAATAAAATCTTTAAAAAATAAAGGTATACATAATAAATCAATTTTTAAAAATCTGTTGCTCATATAATTGGAGGCCTCAGACACAAACTTATTATGCAATCTGCTAAGGTGCTATTTTACAAAAAGAAAGAAAACTATCCCTTTAATCATATAGCATATTATGCTCATTATAAATAATGATTTGTCTTCAAATTGAAGACTTTGGCCAGTGGTCTGTTTGCTGCTCAAGCCAAGACTAAAGACAAGACAAGTGGGTCAGAAAAAAATGTTTCTCATATGTAATATTTTCTTTTTCCTTTTAAATTGTTAAATAATAGAATAGGTGCAAGAATGTATTGTGGCCCACTTTTAACATGATATTTGTCATATTAGCTCCACATTGGTCCTATCCCTGTAAGGTTGCCCTAGCTGAAATAAAGATCACAAATAAGCTTCACAAATCTAACAGTTTATTACTATTGTTATCATCATCATCATCATCATCATATTGGCAAGGGTCACACTGACCTGGAGAAATATTGGGTGTAAGAATATTTTACTGCTTTCAAGTATATGCTACAATAAATATCACAAAATACAGTTTTTATAATGTAAAATATTTTACTCAAGTTTTTCAAAATACATGACCCAATATAAAATCTGACACTTGCCATTAGTTAGAAAGATGTATGGTATTTCATGAATAATTTCACAAAACATTAAGTGCAAAATGGAAAATAATAAAAGTATATGCAAAAAATAATAATATTGTTGCATTAACATATAGGAAAAGGAGAAAACTGAAGGAATAAAATATGTAAGGCTATAATATATAATCTTTCAAAAAGAGCAAATTTTCCTCATTTTTGTCTTACTATCACTTTATATTAAATGTAATTATAACTCAAAACATGAACAGTGGGTCAGGAAAAGATGTTTGTCACATGTAATGTTTTCTTTTTTCTTTTTATTTTATGCAAGTACAGCTGTCTCCATTCTTTTTCTTTTTAAATTGTTAAATTGATTATTTCCACTGACAGGGCAAAGTTTCATCTTTCATACTAATACTTTATAGTTAAAATGGATGTGCTGTATTACATACAGATTTTTAGGATATTTTCCTTAAAGATGTCATTAAGCAAGGAAAAAAATTTAAAATATGAAATATTTGGAAACTTAAATCGTCCCTAGATTTTACAGAAATAAAGCTAATAAGTGACATTCATAAGTATTATTCCTAATAACTGATATAATATTTAAAACATATATATCAAATACCTTTTTAACTCTCATCCTACTTCACACTAAAGTAAGAAAAGAATTTGGTAAGTAATCTTCAACCCAATGCAATATCCCAGCTTCTTAAACATACCTAAAGCATTATTGATATTTTAGTATATTAAAAATGTTAACTCATGTAAACATTTCCATGTCCCAGACATGAAGCTACTTGCTTCAGTCTCTTCTGCAACATTGCTCATATTGATTTAGTGCTTGTTTTTTGTCATTATTTATTTATTTTTTATTTTTAATATATTTAATTGATTATGCTATTACAGTTCTCTCATTTCTCCCCCATCATTCCCCTCCACCCTGCACACCCCCTCCCACCCACATTCCCCCCCTTTAGTTCATGTTCATGTGTCATAAGTTCTTTAGCTTCTACATTTCCCACAGTATTCTTGCCCTGTCTATTTTCTACCTACCGTCTATGCTGCTTATTCTCTGTACCTTGTCCCCCTCTCTCCTCCTCCCACTCCCCTGTTGCTAACCCTCCATGTGATCTCAATTTCTGTGCTTCTGCTCCTGTTCTAGTGGTTTGCTTAGTTTGCTTTTGTTTTAGGTGTGATTGTTAATATCTGTGAGTTTGCTGTCATTTACTGTTCATATATTTTATCTTCTTTTCCCTACATAAGTCCCTTTAACATTTCATATAATAAGGGCTTGGTGATGATGAACTCATTTAACTTGACCTTATCTGAGAAGCACTTTATCTTCCCTTCCATTCTAAATGAAAGCTTTGCTGGACAGAGGAATCTTGGATGTAGGTCCTTGACTTTCATGACTTGGAATACTTCTTTCCAGCCCCTTCTTGCCTGGAAAGTCTCTTTTGAGAAATCAGCTGATAGTCTGATGGGAACTCCTTTGTAGGTGATGGTCCCTTATCCCTTGCTGCTTCTAGAATTGTCTCCTTCATTTTAATCTTGGCTATGTAATTATGATGTGCCTTGGTGTGTTCCTCCTTGGGTCCACCTTCTTTGGGACTCTCTGAGCTTCCTGGACTTCCTGGAAATCTATTTCCTTTGCCAGATTGGGGAAGTTCCCCTTTATTATTTGTTCAAATAAGTTTTCCACTTGTTGCTCTTCTTCTTCCCCTTCTGGTACCCCTATAATTCAGATGTTGGGATGTTTAAAGATGTCCTAGAGGTTCCTAAGCCTCTCCTCATTTTTTTGAGTTCTTGTTTCTTCATTCTTTTCAGTTTGGTTGCTTCTTTCTTCCTTCTGGTCCACTCCATTGATTTGAGTCCCAGTTTTCCTCCCATCATTATTGGTTCCCTGTGTATTTTCCTTCATTTCACTTAGTGTAGCCTTAATTTCTTCATCTAATTTGTGACCAAAATCAACAAATTCTTTGAGCATCCTGATCACCAGTGCTTTGAACTGTGCATCTGATAGGTTGGCTATCTTTTGGTCATTTAGATGAATTGGCTCTTGGGCTTTGATCTGGTCTCCCATTTGAGCCATTTGTTTTGTTTGTTTTTGGTCTGGTTGCAGCTGTTATGTAGTGAGGGGCAGAGCCTTAGTTGTTCCCCAGGACGCGGCAGCCCAGTTGTTGGGTTGTGACACTGTATGTGGGGGCGGGGTCCGAGAGGGAACAATGGCACTTGCTCTGCTCTCTCTCGGATTCCAGTCCCCTCCAACCACTTTCCCCAAGCAAGCTGGGACCTTCTGGTGCTGATTTCCATGTGGGCGGGCCTATGCACATTCTAGGACCCTGTAGGTCTCTCCAACAAACTCTCCTGTGAGGCTGGGAGTCTCTCCTGGCACCTCAACCCCCACAAGTGTTTTCAATCGTTGTTTTCAGGCTTTATTTCCTGGTACTGGGGCCCTGGGTTGCAAGGTCTGTCTCGTTCCCCGTTTTTGCCTGGATTATCTGGGTGTGAATATGGGACAGCCTGGTTAGCTAGCCACCCTGAGCAGCTTCACTGGGTCTGCCCATTGCCACCTGGTGCCCTGGGTCTGCAAGCCACTACCTGTATGCCTGGGATCTGCCAGCCACTGCCTGTGCACCAGGGTCCACCAACCTCTACTTTTTCCTGCCATGACTCAGCCCCTCTTAACAGTCTGGATGCATGGTTGTCAGACTTCTGTACAGTTCAATTTTCTATCAGTTCTGGCTCTTTTCTTGTTTCTAACTCTTTGTTGCCCTTAATTTTGGTTGTACAAGGAGGTACAATGTGTCCACGTATGCCTCCATATTGGCCAGAAGTCCTTGAATTAGTTTTTTAAATCTATTATTATCAAGCATATTGCATAAACTTAAGTGGAGATGTCACCTTGGTTCCATTGCTTCCAGGGATACCTTGAGGACCTGGTGCCCCATCATGGCCTGGCATTCCCTTTGAAAAGAGATATAAGCATATATAAAAGGTCTTAGATTACTTTTAAAAATATTTTATAGAATGTATTGGGGTTACAATGGTTAATAAAAATTATATAATTTTCAAGTATACAATTCTATATCATTTGTATACTGTGTTGTATTCACCACCGCAAATCTACTCTCCTTCCAATACCATTTCTCTTCTTTTACCCTCTTCTACCTATTTTACCCAGTCCCTCAAGCCCCTCCCCTCTGATAGCTGTCATTCTGTTCTCTGTACCTACAGTCTGCTTCTATTTCATTTGTTTGTTTATTTTGTTCATTCAATACCTCATATAAGTAAAATCATATAGTATTTGTCTTTCTCTGAATGGCTTAGTTGGCCATGATGTAAAGAATAGGGAACCCTCATGAAATGTTTGTTGGAATGCAGATTAGTGCAGCCACTGTGGAAAACACTACAAAATTTACTCAAAAAATTAAAAATGGAACTGCCTTATGACCCAGAGAATTCACTTCTGAGAAAATACACAAAGAAACCTAAAACACTGATCCAAAAGAATTTAGGTACCCCTATGTTCATTGCAGTGTTATTAACAACAGCCAAAATTTGGAAGCAGCCCAAGTATCCATCAATAAATGAGGGGATAAAAAAGCTGTGGTACATTTACACAATGCAATACTACTCAACAATAAAAAAAAGGAAATCTTAGATTACTTTCTAAGGGACTTAAAAATAAGAAGCCTTTGCCCTGACTGGCATGGCTCAGTGGATTGAGTGCTGCCTACGAACCAAAGGGTCACAAGTTCAATCCCCAGTCAGGGCACATGCCTAAGTTGTGGGCCAGGTCCCTGATGGGGGCTGTGAGAGAGACAACCACATAGTAATGTTCCTCTCCCTCACTTACTCCCTCCTTTCCCCTCTGTCTAAAAGTAAATAAATACAATCTTAAAAAAATAAGAAGCCAAGTCCTACTTACTGGAAGACCTGGTGTCCCTGGAAATCCAGGAAGTCCAGGAGGACCCTATGAGAAGAAATAAATTCATTGAAGCAAATAAGTATTAGTAAAAGTAAAATAATATCCTACCTAAGGAAATTATAAAAATTACATTTAGAAATGCAATGGACAAAATGTATCTCATTGATTACTACTCACTATTCTTTAAAAAATCATAGAAACAAAATCTCTATACATGTTATAAGTCTCTATAGAAAACTATAAAAGAAACTGCTATTTGAGGGAGCACTGTCTTCATTGTACTTACTAAGAGCAGACAAATTAGTAGATGAAATGTCTTTTCTAAAAGATAAAGTGGCTCTCCCAGGATTGTTATGAATATTGAACTTAGCACCGGATGGATAAAGGGCAAATATATCTGCCTCAGAGAACATCAATGTGATCACTTCAATGAACTGATCTGATGACTTCTTTCAATGAATTTCCTTCAATTAATTTCCCTGTCAAAATTAGCTAAAATATGAATATGACAATATTCTTTGCATGTAAGGATACAAAAAATGGTATTCTAATATACTGCTAATGATATTCAAATGCCATGCACAGAAATGTGGAAGTAACTAGGAAAACTACACATATATTTACCCTTTAAAGCAGTTCATTTCTAAGGATTTACTCCAAAGGTACACTAGAAATTATTAAACAAAATATGAAATTCAAGGTTATTCATTGCAGCATTATTATAGCTAAATTTTAGAAATGACCATAGAACTGGAGTTACAGCTAAAGATTAGAAACAATAGAGACATGCCTAAATAAATTATGGCAAATCCACATAGTGTAAAATCATGCCACTGTTAGAAAAAATGGGGGGAGAGAAGATGGCGGCATGGTAAGAGGACGTACATCTCTTTGCCTCCCACACATAGGTCTTAAACCGGCACATTTTTCAAAGCAGCACAGCAAACAGACACCAGAAACACAACATATTTGAAAACAGATTATCAAAAATTGCAGTGGACGTTGAAAAACCGGACGGTAAGGAGAGTACTCCAGTGGTGCGGAGACCAGGGCGGGGGCTGAGAAACCGGGCCAGGGCTGGCAGTAAGACGCAGGGGAGGGAGCTGGGACATCCGCTCCCTGGACACCCAAGCAGGGACCCGCCACACCAGCATAAACCTGGTCGCTTGAAATCTCACAGACAGGAGTTAAGACCTCATAGCCCCGGGAGAATCGAACGCGGGAGCTGGAGCGCACGCCTTTGTCTGAGCCCGCGCAACATTGTAAACAGCTGCTAGGGGATGGGTGCATCAGCGCGCCCAGGGAGACCTGGAGCAACAGAGCGCGCAGTCGCTGGGCACCATAGGGGTTGAGCCCTGTTCGTGGGACAGTTGGAACCTGTGCAAGGAAGACTCAGGGAACATCGGGACTTGTGGGTGCGCGACCACAGTACCCGCCTGGGTCCCTGGGCAGAGAATCTAGGGACACCTCTGAGGACAGTAGGCCAGAGAAAATTGAATGCTGAACAAGGGAAAAATAAAAAAATAAAAAATAATATGGTCACCCCTCGGCCACTACAGTCTTCAAGACCAGAAAAATCAGCTTGGCAAGATTAATAACAGCAAGAATTAGCAGTTTTGGCGTTACTCGGTTTTTAAAATTTTTTGTGATTTTTTTTTCTCTTTTTCTCTTTTTCACTATTTTGATCTCTTTTACCCCTCAACTCCTTTTGGCTTCTCAATACTTCTTTCTTGTTTTACTCCTTCTTCCTTTCTTCCCAAGCTTACCACTCCTTCCTGTCTTTTTTCTCTTTTTCATTCTACTTTTCTTTATTCTCTTTTCACTTTTTTATTTCCTTTTCCTTCTTTT